>WEKY01030879.1:7814-25984 GCA_013390045.1 Picathartes gymnocephalus
CGGGCCCCGGCGGAGAGGCCGCGGGGCGGGCGGTGTGGTGGGGCGGTCCGGGGACTCCTCAGAGCCCACCCTGTCCCTGGTGCTGTGACTGGACTGAACAGTGCTCTAGGGGCAAAAAGAAATGCCATTGTGTATTCCCGACTGGTGCTTGGAATGCGCATGTACTTGTTTTGTTTCCTGGAAACGCTGATAGTCTTACCTAATATGATCACAGAATCCCATAATGGGTGAGGTTGGAAGGGACTACAGTGGAGCATCTGATCCAACCTCCCCGCTGTAGCAGGGTCATCCTGGAGCACATTGAACAGGGTTGCTTCCAGATAATTCTTGAATAACTCCACTGAGGGACACAAACTCTCTGGACAATCTGCTCTTGTGCATGGTCACCTGCACAGTCAAGTTCTTCCTCGTGTTCAGGTGGAAGTTCCTGTGCATCCTGTGTTCCATTGTCTCCTGTCCTGTTGCTCAGCACCACCGAGAACAGCCTGGCTCCATGTTCTTGGCACCCTCCCTCCAGATACTTAGAGACGTTGATGAGATCCCCTCTCAGTCGTCTTTTCTCGAGATTGAACAGGCCCAGCTCCCTCAGCCTCTCCCTGTAAGAGAGATGCTCCAGCCCCTTAATGACCTCCATAGCATCGGGACCTGCTCCAGGAGCTCCATGTGTCTCTTGTACTGGGGAGTCCAGAACTGGACACAGCACTTCAGATGTGGCCTCACCAGGGCTGAGCGGAGGGGCAGGATCATCTCCCACAACCTACTGGCAATGCTTTTCTTGATGCATCCCCAGGATACCACTGGCCTTCTTGGCCACCAGGGCACACTGCTGTTCACGGACAGCTTGTTGTCTATAAGGACTCCCAGCTCTTCCTCAGCAGAGCTGCTTTCCAGCAGGTCATCCTCAATCTCTACTGGTGCTCGGGGTTATTCCCTGTAATAAACCCACCACTGGACACAGTTGCTGCCCATCTCCGGCCTCCCACCGGAGAGCAGCCCCCCAATTTCCCGGGCAGCCGGGTGTTGCTGCAATAAGGAACCGCACCCTGGACAAACAGGAAGGGCGACACAGCCAGTACTCCTTCGGCTCCCCACATGCAAACTCCCAGAAATGTTTGCAACTGACAGGAAAAGAAAAAAAAAAAATTGTTGCTTTTTTTTTCAAAAAAGGTGGGACCAAAAAAAAAAAGTTTGAAAACATGGGAGTTGGCAGCAAAGCTCCGTGTCTTCCTGACGCGGAATCCCAGCTCCTCAGGGTGCACTTGGCGGGGGAACCCAGCCCACGCCGCCGCTCGGACATCCCCACGGGCCGTGGCGGTGGGAGCACATAGGACGGCCCCCTGCACACCTCTGCCCAGCAGTGTTCACCTTCCCATATATATACGTGCCGCTTTCGCTGGTAGCCGGGGTTAACCAAGCTCTGAAAGAAAATGTACCTGCTCAATGTCCCTCAGTGAGATTGATCTGTGCTTTCGAAAGATCTGCATCCCACCTGTGCTCCGAGCCAGGCGTTCTGCACAGGCCGTGCACAAAGGCAAGCGTTTAATGGAAACTCACTCTGCCTTTCTTGGAGTACCTCCTGAGCTGCCTGCCTGGTGTTCTCAGAGGGAGACGAACTTCAGGTAATTCACTGTCACTGAGACAGATAAATGAGAACTGGAGGAGGCTAAGGCTGCCTGCACACAATTATTTGTGGCTTGATAATCATCCTTGAAAGCTTGTTGAAAGCTGGAGAGTGTTGCAAGCCAACCAAATAAACTGCCAGCTTAGTAGGTACTTGGGTGAGGATTTCCCAATTACAAGATACACTTTGGTTTCCCTGGATAGTTAAGAATGAATAGGATATCCTGTCAGTAGACAGAAAATCACCAGAGCCTGAAATTTTCTGGAGATTCTTCTATAAAAATGTAGAAAGTCCTTGACTCACAGTCACCAACTTGTAAGTTAACACTGCATAGTCATGTAAAAAGGTCACTAACCTTGGGATTCTGATGCATTTCTGAAGGGACAGGCACACAGAGGTTACGCGTTGTGATAAGAATCTTAATTTGGTTTTGGGTCTGTCCCTTAATCCTTTGCAAAAGCCAGTGTCTAGTGGAAATAATTCAGACAAGCACTGCATTCAGACAAGCTCTGCAACTACCTTTGATCCTTGGATATACAACAGCCAGAAAGAAAACACAGCCTCTAAGACTTCCCCATATACATGTATGAATATAATCACAGTAGCAACTTTTCTGATATTTCATTTTCTAAACTGCTTTTTCAGCCATTTGGAAGCACAATGCTGTAAGTAAATGAAATTAGTGATCACAAAAAGGTTTTCACAAATATATTTTATGCACTGGATAAGACTTGTCTGCATATGGTAGTTTTTTAACATTTCGGTGTTTATGGAAGTGTGCTGTTATCACACTTCTGTGGCCATATTCAGAGTAACTGTAATAAATAAATAAATAAATAAGTGCTGCTGACATTCCCAGTTCTAGAGTTTGCAGACTTGAAATCTTAAAAGCCTCATAAATATTTACATCTCACACCTTCAGAAGTGACTGCAATGTTTTGTAGCATCTTTTGGGCAATGTTCATTTCATTTCACAGCTGGAATTAGAGGAGAACAAAATAAAACTATTCATTAGATCTGAGGAAATAATTTCCTCTGAAATATAAAGTGTCTTCTATATATAAGATGGTTTGTATTTAAAATGCAATATCTGTGAGTTCTTAATAGCAGTTTTTTAAAACACGCACACACACAAAAGGAATAGTGTTAAACTTCATTCACATGTGAAATCAGTACTTTAAAAAAAAATCATAAAGATCATGTTTCATTCAAGGCAACGTAATGGAGCATCTGTACAAAGGGTCAAAGTAATAATTAACTTCTACAATGTCATAATTTTGCAAGATAAATAAGTTTTTATTTCTCCTGTATCTGTTCAATATAAAATTCACAAACTGTTGAAGGGAAAAAACCACAGACCCTAAATTTCATCTCTACCTGTACAAAGAAGCCCTGAAGAAGATAAGAAGGAAAAAAAATTACTCTTTGGAATGGTTGGAAAGCAACAAAAGAACATGCTGAACAGCTGTCCTTAGGTTTCAACAATTTAACACTTTCATTTAAGAAATCAGTTACAGCTGATATATGATAGGGATATTCTGTATCATGTATATGGCCTATGGGTACCAAACATTTAATAGTAAATGTAAGTAAATAATTACAAAAGTTTGAAAATTGACATATATATGTTGTGGATTAATATAAATGTTACATTTTAACATCAATAAACTCAAAATGCAAATAAACTGTTATGCAAATAAAGTAATAGAAATCTAATTCTCTTACTTATTCTTGCATCACAGACTCCTAACAGCCCTTTTGGCTTATGAAACCTTTGTTAAGTTCTTCAGAGTAGTATAGATGTTTTCATGGATAATAACTCCCATAGTTCATAGGTTTGGTGTGCACTTAGTTTGTAGTAATCTTATCTAACACCATGTAGTGACCTTTGATATCTAAAAACAATGGGTTGTATTTAATCACATTTTTATTGGATCATCTGCTAACGTGAGAGCTGAATGTGGCCTGTGAAGTTAAGAGAGATCGATCCTTCCTGACATTTCTTGAGATTTTATTTTCACTGACTCTTCCCCAAACGCATTGAACTTGTGCTCATAAGCAGTCTTTGTCAATGTGTAAAGCTGCGTTTTTTAAGTGTTAAAGATTTTGCTTTGAAAGCTGACATTTTCTTAACTGTCCATAGATGTCTTTTTAACACAGATTTGTCCCCCTTTTTTTTTTTTAAATACAGAAAGCAGCTGTAGAAGAGAATAACTTTTAGGCACATCATCCATCTTTTTGCCAAACCTTCATTAGTCACTGTTTCTGTCATACAGAAAAAAAAAAAAAAAGAAAAAAAAAAAAAGGTTAATTATTCTTCTTTTTTATTTGTTTGTCTATGGTTTGGCTATTTTGGTTTGGCTTGGGTTTTTTGGTTTTTAAGTGAGTTTAATTTTCTTTTGAAGACAAGCCAGACTGGTCTATGTCATTAAAAAATTCTTCAATCTATGCTTCTAACACTTCACTTTTTTATTTAGGAAAATACAATTCATCTCTGACTGGAGGTTTTCTTCTAGTGTTAAATGTGATTCTGGTTTTGCATAGTGGGTATAATACACCAGTTCCAGACTTGGGGCTCCTAGTGTCTCCCAGAAAAAGCATTTCAGCATTGTAGACCTCAGGTGTATCAGACTGGATGACTAGAGATCAAGGGTTCCATGTCCCTGCACCATATCACAGCCCCTAGCATCAACACACAGTACAAAGAAGCAGGGCTTCTGAAACAGGATTGCATCAAGATGGATTGATGGAACTAAACCATTTTGTATGTTGTTCAGATTTTTAATTTGTACTTTCATTAAGAGTTGGGGTTTGCCACTGGTTGCTATCTAGACATGTATCTGTACATGTACTGCCTTTACGCCGTGTAAAAAGGTCAAATAATATTCCTCCTGATGCTCCTTGTCCATAGTGAGTTTCATTTCAGGAGGCATCAATATGAGTTTTGAGGATCATGTCACAGAATTTGTCCAGACCTGAGGACTTCCTCCTTCCATCCTTCACAAACAGCAAATGTTTATCAGTTCTGGAGCATCTGAAAGCTGAGGCACTTCTGCCTTTCCCCATGAATACACCTACTAGTGCTTCTACAGCATCACAAAACAGGTTAGCTTCATACTCTTACTTGACTGTGGTCCAAAAAGATCAATGTTTATAGGAATGTTTAGTCCTTTGCTTTCTTACTGTTGATTCCTGCATAGTGAATTTAACCAAGAAAAGCCATTGCCATGTAAAAAACAGGGCCTATAGAAGCTCTCAGAGCACATGGCCTGTAAGATGTAAATGTCTTTCTCTAACCTTGAAATCAAAAATTTAATTATTAAATAAATAAGCTCTGGACATTGGATAAATTCCTCGTCCATAGTCTTTCTCTACAACAGACCTGAACTTTGGGATTATATATCTCTCCTGCTTTCTCTTGCTGCAGGAAGTAGATAGGTGACATAGCTGGAGAAAAGGGGTCCCACATGGCTCTACTGAGCAGGGGAGGACTCCAGAGGTCCCTTCCAACCTAAACCACCCTACAGTTCTGTGAAAGGCTTTGTGCAGAGTGTCCCAAAGCCACAAATGTTTAAAGTATTCATAGTTGGTGCATATAGCATTTAGCCTGAGATTGCAAATCATACATCATTGTTTTTTTGAGCTGACCTAACAGTTGTTCAACAGGTTTTCTTGAAAGCCGAGGTTGCAACAAATTGCTACCTTCAGAAGTCAAACCTACAAATTCTGTGGTTTTAATTATTGTTTAAATATAGAGACCAGAAGTGGGATATTTAGTTGATATTTAGCAGAATACATCAAACTTCTGAAGTCACACTGTGCTAAGTCTGTATTGTGTATCTCTAAATGGCCTTGTGTTTTGAAAAGTAGAAAGTGTTGGTTTTGTAAGTCAAGATGCCGGTGTTGTAGAACCTCATTAGTTTGTACTAACACAGGGATAGCTTGTTGTGGACTTGCTTGTTAACTTGTACTGGCATAGAGGCAGGATTGCTCCACTTTGCCAGTGGGCAGCGAAATTAGGCTTAGCCCCTGCTTGTGCCTATGGAAAAGGGGCTGGGGTGTAATTAATATCTCCTTCCTTTTCTTCCCCAGTTGCAGAGTAGCAGGAAAGGAAAGACATACCTCATAACTCTGCCCCTATGACACCAACCAGCAGAACTTCTTCTTCCAGAAATCTTCTTAATGGAGCCTCGCGCTACTGTGTCATTCTGGTCTGCACGAGGAAATGATCACGGGGCAGAGCCACACCTGTCTTTATGCCTGCCTGTGGAGTAAGAGTCTGCCCACGTTCCCCAGTTCCCTCGGGAAAACTGCTGTGCAGGAGGGAGTGAAGCTGGAGGCACCTGTGACACTGCTGATGGTGCTACTGTCTCAGCAGTCGCGTCATGAAGAACATATGCTGTGGGTGGGATTTACTGCTAGGGAAGAGAGCCTGCCTCCCTAGTAATTAACTTGGTCCGTCCCAAATGTTATTTTCAAAGTCATGTCTATAGTGTGTCTTAGACACCACCTAATGTTCTGCCCAAGTTTTGAGTCACACTACACAGTGTGTGGACTGTGGATTCCTGGAGTGGCATATTTTTGCTAACTGCTGTCTAGTTATTTTGCTTTGCAAATTTTGTGAAAAAAAAAAAAAAAGATATATGGTACCCTTTCCATTTCAGATGTTAATAATACAAAAAACAGGACGAAACAAGCAGGATGTTTATTTTGTCCTTACTGCTACCCCTCATGCTCAGCTCACCTTCCTATTAAATTGAGCAGGAGTAGTGGAAAATTGTTTCTCCGAGCTTTTGTGTAGGCTGTATCACGCTGGAGAGAAGGCATTCCTGAGTCACAGTATGAACCTCATTGCTTCTGAGATGGCTCAGCTATCTAAGATCACAAGCAAATTGTAATAAATGAAAAAAGTAATGTCAAGTACCAGAATGTACTTTATCCATTTATTGTGAAACCACTAATTTATTTTGAATTATAAATAAATATATTTTCTTAGGTAAGACTGAAATAACCAGCCATTATTAAAGACTGCTGAGAAGCCTTGTGATTAATCCAGCAAGGATGGCTTCATACTACAGATGTAAGAGCTCTGTTTTGAATGTAGTAGAACCACTGCAAAGAATTTTAAAGGATGCCTTCTGTCATATTTAAGGTGAAAGTTCTATTGTTCACACCACCTATTCTTCTTCATAGTAGACTATACATAATCACATATGGTGATGCGATAAAGGCTTGGTTCTATGAGTTCTTCCTACAGAAATATACAAATAAATTGCTCTTGAGAGGATGAAGCTATCTACTTTTTATTTCTGGTACTGTTTGGTTTTGGGCAGCTACTGGGTTTACAATTACAGAATTAAAAAGGATCTAATTTTAGCATTAAAAATATTATTAAATCTCTTTTGTAAAAAAATTTATTAGATAAACTATTATTTTAAAGATTTCAGATTGACCACCATGGAGATCATGATATCTGTAACTAACTATTCTTAAATATTACCAGCAGTATTACAAGTATTGAGAAAACTGCTGTTGCCCCTTGTGCAAGACATTTTTATATTTTTCAACTGTCAGATCTTGGAAAAAACTTTCAAGAAGTTTGGCAATAAAATATTTTTTAAATCATTTTAATTTCCATTTGAAGAAATTTTTAGTTTTTCTCATTGAGGAAGCTGAAACAGTGCAGTGCTTCATATTTTTTCTTTCTGTTGTGCACAGGCTTCAGCCCTGATGTCAGCCTGGTTAGGATTTGCCCAGGTCAATGTTGCTCCAGAGCCAGGAGAGCAAGCACAGACATTGCCACTTCTTGGTCATGCTTTTAGAGGCAACTAGGATTATTTCCAGAGAAAAATCCCTAAACTTGTTTTAAGAGGAGGTATCATGGAATCCTCTTTTTCTTGTCCTTTTTTTCCCCCCAAGTTTTTGATTAATGTTTAATTAGGGGAAATTAAAAACTGGATATCTTCATCAATTCCTATAAACAAAAAAAACAAAAAACAAACAAAAACAAACAAACAAACAAAAAATCTGTTTGCAATTTTATGAATGGCTGGTATAGTATTTTAACACTTTAGAAACTTTTAAGGAGTTTTTTTGCATTTTATTCTGCAGACACTGAGAAAAGTGAAGTTTACCAGAATCAAATATCGGAAAAAAACTTGATATACTGCTGTCTAATATTAGAAAGTGTCTTTCAGTGTGTTTTTATAGTTTTAGTCTAACTTCAGATCATATGTTTACTTGTTAATTTTCAGGTATTAAAAACATTATTTTAAAGACACACATAAATTCTCTCCAACTTTTTAGTAGCAATTGTTAGAACTTCCCATATCTCACTTCTTCTCATTATAATTTCTTGTACCACTTAGATGTTCCTGACTTTAGAGAGAAAACCATCTGAAAGTGCCTTGTTTCATCCTGATAATCATTTCTACTACTTAATCAGCTGATATAGGACAGTTGCACTGCTTTCCTGAAGCAGGACCTGGGCGAAGCTTTTTTAAGAATTCCCTGAATAAAATTAAAATATATAATCTGTGAGATGGCTTTGTAGTACTGAGAAAATATTCACTCATATCTTTGGTTTGAGATCTGTGTCCAAAGAGCATTGACAGCATTACAAGGATGACAGCTTACAAGCCAGGCAATGCCTGAGTGAAGGCTGCCAGTGGTGCTGATAGCCAGCTCTGTCTTTCAGGACCACAGACTTTCTATCCCAGGTGCTCAGGGAGCAGGAGGCTGGCTTCTCACTCAGACTGTATGAGGCAACATGTGAGGTCACTTCCTAGCTCTCTGTGTCTCCCCATGGTTCCTTGTATACTCAACAGATAAGATCTTATCACTTCTTATCTGTGTATAGAGGTGAAGTGATGGTAGGTATTGTAATACAAATGATAATCACCTGGCCACACTGATCACAAAATGGTGGAGATTAAAATTTGCAGCATAATGAGAAAAAAAGGTCAGCGAGGATTAGAAGAGAGCAAGCCTTAAATTGCTGAGGGAGCCAGTTTGCAGTGCCCTGCCTTTTGAAGAGTTAGGCCTTTCTATGAGAGCAGGTCAGCTTTGAAGAACCACCTTCTGCAAGCCCAGGAGCAGGTATGGTAAGTTAAGCAAGCGGGACAGTATACCATTTTAGCTGAACAGGGAACTCCTTTTGCCACTTAGGTGGAAGAAGAATTGTATGTTCTCTGGAAGCAAGGTCAGGCTTTGCAGGAAAATCACAGAGCTGTAGTTCTTGTGTGTAGGGAGAAAATATGAAAGGTGAAGAGTTCAAACTGGTCAGTGTTGTGTCAAGACAATAACAAGGGCTTTTTAAAGTATGTTCATAGCAAGAAGAGGTCTAAGGAAAAAGCTGAATCGATACCTGATGAAGCTGGTCACCCAACAAATGATGATGTAGAAAAAGCAGAGGCATTTAATGCTTTTTTTGAGTCAGTCTTTAGTATAATCAATAATCCTTTGGGTGCTGAGTCACTGAGTCAGAGGGCTGCAGGAACAGTCGTTCTCCATTTGTGGACACCAGAATTTTAAGGGACCAGCTGTATCAGCAAAATGTTCACAAGTCCATGGGCCCTGATGGGATTCATCCCGGAGATCTGAAGGTGCTGGTGGATGTTATGGCAGGACCTCTCTTGACCATCTACCAAAAGTCTTGGAAGTCTAGGGAGGTCCCTACTGGCTGGAAATTGGCCAGTGTTATTCCCATCCACAAAAAAGAGCCATGGAAGACCCCGGAAATTAGAGACATTTTATTCTACCCTCAGTTTCTGTAAAAATCATGTAGAAGATTATACTGGGTACTACTGAAAGGCATTTAAAGAATAATGTAATCATCAGTCACAATCTACATGGGCTCACAAAGAGAAATTCCTATTTAACTATAATTTGATATTGTTCTATGGCAAGGTCATCCACCGCATGGATGAAGAGAATGCAGTGGATGAGATTGGGATTTTAGTAAGGCTTGGGATACTGTTCCTCATAGCATCCTCCTGGAAAAGTTGTGCAGTTGTGAGATGAGCAGTACAGGTGCACTGGGTGAAGAACTGGCTAGTGACAAGGCTCAAAGCGTTGTAGTGAACGGGTGGTATAGCAATACAAAGTAAATTAAAATTTCCCTTTTTTAACACCTTTTCCATAGTATGCTTACATTTTGTTCTGCAGCCTCTGAGGAAGGTAAAACTTATCAAAATGGATGAAGCTTATCAGAATTGATGAATCACAGTGGATGAAGGGAAGACAGTTATTTAAATGCTGATACAATAAGAACACAGAATTTTCTCAGATGCTACTCTGAAACTGAACTACTTCCTAGAATAATCAATAAATATACAAGGATTTTCTACCTGTTTTTTATGGAAAGTTCTGATGGATTTTCAGATATATTTTTATATAAAAGATGCAGCACTTCTGATATGAGAAAACTGGTTCTGTATGGAGTTTTTTCCCTTTAGGAAAGGCGAAGATGACAATCACTTTTTGTACAGTCCCATAGAACACTCTGACCTGGTCCACAATGATTTTTTCCTGCATCTGACTTTCTGATTGTTAGCAAAATTCCTTTTTTTTCTTTCTTCATCCCAAATTGCAGCATCGACCCATTGTATGTGTCTGTCATGTGGTGTGACAGAAAAACACCTCTACCAAAAACTCCCCTCTTTTCCCGCTAGAGGGAGGGCTCTCCTTAAATACTCACAGAAGACAGTTCCACTGACAGACTCCTCTCCATAAACAGATCTCTTTAGGAATGTTTTCGGCTAAATGAAATTTCTTTCAGGTTTTGAAAATAAAAAAGATATTGTATTTGCTCTTCTTCCCCCCTCTTTTTTTTTTTTTTTTTTTTTTTTTTTTGGTTATGTAGGTGTGTATTTGCTGGGGTTTAATAACTCTATGCACATGCTGAGGAGTGACGCTAACAGAATTTTAGATATATAATCCTTGGAAATGTAACGATAAACAGAATTTGTACACAAGTATTTGTATCTTCAGTATCAGCCATATTAATATGTCCACAAAACTGTTGGCTCAATAAAAGTTGACTGTGTTACAGATCTGAAGCCCAACACTTGCACCAGCACTCAGTAAATATGTTGTTCAACTAAAAATAGAAATTACTGTCACCAGCAAAGGGTATCCATGAGGGAATGATCTATCCTATAAATATACTAAGCTACACGTGGATTAGTTTAATCTAATGAAGTATATGTAAACAAACCAATGGACAGAGCTTTGAATGGAGGAAGTAGGATGAAAAGAAAAGGAAGTTCAAGGGAAACTGCTAGTTAAACTCCTTAATATTATGCCTTGATTAAAAACAAAAAAGCAACAAAAAAGTTTCTTGTTTGTTGAGCAACTATTACATTAAGAACTTGTACCTGACTGTCCCTATATAAGTCAATCAATTTTAGGAAGAGTTTGAACAGTAATGGGATTTTTTCTATGGTTATCTTATATTTACAAGTATCAGCCTGTGATTTCAAGTATTTAAATTTGAATTTTCCTTCTGAGGTAGTTGAAAATGGACAGATATTCAGAGGGTGATTGCTTAGCACTTTCTAAACGTAGCATTTTATCAAAACCAGGCACATTTATAATTCAGGTGAGGTTCCCAAAAACTCATTCAAAATAACTGATGGCATTTTAAAATTTAGGCCACGGAGTTAGAGATATGAGAATCTTTTATTGCTATATGCTTTTTATGTTTCCATGTTGATCTGTAATCAGGAAATCGCAGTTAGAAATCACTTTGATACTCATGTTGAGGAGTACATTCAGTGCCGGTAGCTCGGGGTGCAGCTGCAGTTGGAGCTGTGGGTTGAGCCCTGGGTGTTGGAGCCCCAGCCAAGAGGCTGTGAACTGCTGACCCTTTGCAGAACAGAGGGCACAGGGGCTGTGGCCCAGCCAGGTGACCGGACACTCAGAGACACTGCAGGAGCCAAGGACTCAGCTGGAAGACCTCAGACTTTACCATGCACAGTCTGTGAGGGTATAAAATCCCAGGGAGTCCTTTGTTCAGGGTCTATCCTCAGAGGCACCAGCTTGGCCTGTTATTCTGTGATTGCACCATGATTAAATTATTTTAGGGATCCAGATGTCTGAGATTCTGCTATGGAAATCCAAGGGTTGAGCCAGTATGGAAACCTGGTCTGACTGTGTGGAAGTGGGATGTGTAGGGTGTCAAGATGGGCAGCTGTCAGCTCCCTGAAGCCACCCACTTTGAAGGGACCTTGGTCCCAGCAGGGACACTCTTAGGTGGTGGGAGTGTGACTGCCACAGTGGCTCCTGGATGCTCATACAGGGAAGTTTCCTTAACATTCAAATAGCTTTGGCAAAACTCACACATAAAATTATAACAGAAGTTTTAAAAGTATTGATAATAATGCAGTCGTAGGTTACAAGAGGACTTCTACAGAAATAATTCCTTTAAATTTATTTGCAATGAAACATAGACACAGACACACAGAAAGGGATGTCTTTCAGCTCCAGCATGTGACTCCTGTCAACATTTATCACAATCTCATTGGTTTAAAAAACAGTGCTCTCCACTATTTATTCAAGAGGGTGTTGAAAGCCTGTGGATAGATATCATGTGAAATTAGGAGAAAGCAAGAGGAAGACCCAGCTCTGCTGACTGAGGAGGTCTCAGCTAAGCCATGCGAGGAAAACACCAGCTGGCTTTGAAGTCCAGCCAGATTTAAGTGGGTTAAATTAATTCATGTATGGCCCCATTAAAGTCAATTTTTATATGGAGTCAGTGGGAAGTTTCAGCTAAGGGCATGAAATTACTTTGGAAGAGATAATCTAATTTTTCTTTGGCAAAAGTTATAAAGTTAATAAACTATAACTTAAGTATAGTTAATGTCCTCACACATACACACACACACAAACTATTTTAATAAGTGAAATTAAAAAAGTAACATCTTAGCATTAAAAAAACCTCTGCAGACATTTTCTACAGATTTTTCTCAAGGTTACAGCCCAAGATTATTTGGGCTATGTGTAGGCCAATATCTATGCAGCCAAAATAATCCAATATATATTGGATAATTGTTCTACTGCAGGATAATGAACAAGAAGAAAAGATAAAGGACTTTCATATAGTTAGACAAAAAAGTTGTTGGCCAGATATACTGTCTACACTTGGCCTTTTCACACTGTAATTCTGGCATCTTCTAGTTGGTAGAGGTCATATTTCTCTGTTATTTATGGATCCTTGAATGCATGTTTGTGTTTGTGCAAATACATAGAAAGTAGCTATTTTCATGCCTACACATTATCCAAAACATCAGCAACTGATACTTTGAGGCATACACAAAGCAGTGAAGTACAAGGCCATAGCTGGGGAAGGGAGACAGTGTTATAAGAAGAGAGCTGGACGAGGAAGAAGGGTTATTTGGTTCATAAGGTTGCAAGCACTTCCATGAATATCAGTAGTAAAACCTATACTAAAATTATCCATCTGCATCTCCTGGTGCTCAATACACAGCTGTGTCTGCTGCCTGCTTTACAGCTAGGCTCTGTCAGGAAGCAGCAACCCTGGGATACTCTACAAGGCCAGTGGGGCTGGCAGCTGGGAGGCATGGAGGGGCTGGCAGGGCAGCAATTCCCATCACCCAAACAAGGGGAAAAGAGGAGCGGTGGTGATGGGAACCAGGTCAGCTAGCAATCCAGGCAACTAGACATGTCCATGGGGATGAGGCAGGTCTGGGGTCAAGGGAAGTCAGATCAGTGTGTGGGGATTGGGTCTGTGACAAACTATCAAGGTTAGCCACCATCCAGTGATCTCCATGCAAGCCTGTAGAGGTGAGGCAAATCCAAGGTCGTGTTTCTGGTATAATGGACAAACGGATTGGAAAAGGATTCTTGCAACCATTCAGAATAATGATATATTGCGTGGTTGGTTTTTTTTGCTTTAGTCATCATTTCATCTGAGTATTGAAACACTGCTGTTGCCAGCAACGTGGCCAAATGCTATGTTGCTGTTTTTCTACTTGACTGTTCCTATTTTTTAACATACCTACAAACTACAGCTGATGCTGAGAAGTCAGAATGTCAATGCGTAGCAAAAGAGTGCAGTAGAAAAGTTTAAAAGCTAAACAGAAAATAGCAATATTAGCCCCATTTTCCAAGTGAGTAGGAGGACTTGGCCAAAGTTATCCAAGAAGACCTAAACTCTGTTTCACAATTTCTGTGCAAGACAAATCTTCTATCCATAATTTGGCTGATGAGTGGTCCAGGTTCCCTGGGAGTGATTAGCAGTTGTGTATTCCTATCTGGAAGTGGCCAAGACATAGAATTGGAGTCAGTATTATGGGCTTTCTCTTCTCTGACCAAACTAGATGAACCATTTTCACTGCTTGAGAATTGTGTGACCGCAATTGTAATGTTTGCATTATCAAACTCAGTAATATTTTCATATTTTTCAGGAAGGATGCACAGCCAGCTACAAGGCACAGGCAGATTGTGGCATCAATTTCTTATTCACTTGTGAGGGAAAGAAAGAGGTACTGAGACTAGACAAAAACTAGAAACCCACAGTGCCTCCATGTCTGTTCTGTCTGGGGTTCAAGACTGCACAGCATTACCCCAGCAGGTCAGGCTAAACATAGACACAGAGACTTGCATGGCTGTTTAGGTCTTATCCTAAGCAGAAACATTTTTTGAATGGAAGTTTCCCCTGCCATCACTCAATCCTCAAGTCCCTTGTTTTCCCCTATGTTTAGCCTCTTCCTGCTGCACACACAGATTGGTGGGCTACACAGAGAATTTATGATGCCCCATCCCTAGAAGTGTTCAAAACCAGGCTTGATGGGGCTTTGAGTATCATGATCTAGTGAAAGGTGTCCCTGCCCACAGCAGGGAGACTTGGTCCAGGTGGTCTTTAAAGGTCCCTTCTAGCTCAAAACATTCTATGGTTTTGAAAACACTGCATTCACTTTTGGACTCCCCAGTACAAGAAATGGAGATGAGTTCAGTGAAAAACTGTCAGAGTGGTTGGGTCAGCACCTGGCCTGTGAGAAGATGTGAGGAAAAGAGCTTGTTCAGCCTGAAGAAGTCATGGATTCGGGGTCACCTAATAGAAGCCCTCACCTAAGAGTCCCTGTGTGGAGGTGAGCAAGAAGATGAAGCCTTGTTCTTCCCGGTGGTGCATGATGGGATGAGAAGAGATGACAGACACAAACTGAGACAGACTGGACATACCAAGAATTTTTTCCACATGAGGACAGTTGGGCAGGGAAGCAGGCTGTCCAGGGAGGTTTTGCCATCTCCAGCCTTGGGGGTGGTCAAGACTTGACTAGACACAACACTGAGCAACCTGGTCTGCCAGGAGGTTGGACTGGAGACATATTGAGGTCCTTTGCAGCCTGAATTATGCTGTGTGTTTATACTCTGTGTCTCTGTTAGTCACCTTGGTCTCTCTTTATAGTTAACAACATTTCTAGGAAATTATTACTTGGACCTATTTATGATGAGTATTTATTTTAACTGAGAGGAATGGTGCTATACAACTGTTTCTTCACTATGAAGATAGTCCAGACAGCTAACTCAGATCTAATTATCAAGAATTAGGTGTCCAAAACTAGGTCAGGTAGATCTCATCTGTGTGTATGTGCTCCCTAAACTGCCCAATTAGATTCTAGGGACGGAAGGAAGGAGTTATTTCTGTACAGCGTTATAACAGTTAAAACACTTGCTCCAAAAGAAAGATATCTGAGATCTGGACTGCATTCCTCAAATTCTTATATTTTGATCCAAGACCTCTTTGATACCAAACTAATAAATGTGTCGAACATGGAATTTTCCGTCTCTCTGTTAATTCTGTCTGATTTTTTTCCCTTTTCCATCTCTGGCCCTTTACACCTTGCACAAGCCTGTGCCCTCTGACCCTCTCTTCCATGGATGCATGGCTTCTTCCTGAACCAACCACAGGGCCAGCTCTCTCAGTTCCTCAGAGAATGGCATGGCTGCTACTAAATCTAGATTCTGTTGGCACCAGCAAAATTATAAATAGCTGATTTAGGTGCTTCTGCTGGGACTTTGATTTATGGCAAAGGGACACAGTCTGATTTTTAAATGGAATTGTTTAAAAATACCTTTCTTCATGTAATTTGTCAATAGGCTAAAGAAATAACATTCCTGCTACCACAGCATCTTGTCCTTTTTACCAGTGTAATAATAACTCAGCATAAACTCTTTAGTACATTTTGTAGCTGTATACATAGACATAAAAAGCACTGACATGTTTATTTATGTTACTAATAATGTGTTGGCAACAAACAATACAATTAAGTACATCAATAAATTATCATAGGGATAATACTGTTGATTTTTCCCCTGAAAACTCTATTCAGGTTATTTGTATGAAAAACGTCAGTAGTTTTCTATCCATTTCAATGTATGGATCTACTATACAGGAGAAAAATATGTTCCAAAGTTAAGATTGCTAGAAGTACCCTTACCATTCTTGCCTATTTTTATTACAGAGTCCACAATTCCGTGGAGTGTCAGTACCACTCTGATTTCTAGGCTTCTCAAAACCATGCCTTTAGCTTAATTATAACCACGGTTTTTCATGCCTTTTTATTCTTCAGTGCTTTATGACCTTTGATTTTTCAAGTATGTTCATTATACCAAGGCACTTTATGTTGCTTTTCTTCTATCACTTTTCACATTATTGCCATTTTCCTTTGTGATCCAAGCAACATCATCTTTGCTCATAATAATTCAAAGCAAGAATGTGATACTGCATTTGAAAATGCATGTCTTCCTGACACAACTCCTCCTTCTATGTGGTGTATTTTGTCTTCAAACATTAGCACCCTGAGGCACATGTGTGACTGAACCTTGGGAATGTGTACTTCCTTTTGAAGTTTGTTTGCATTGCTAATTCACAACAGGGTGCAAGTCAGGATTCCTGATCGCAGAAATAAGGACTGGCTACCATCCTTTTATGTTGGCATCTCATTCACAGACACGTACATTTTGTTTCCATAATTATTGCAAACTGTAGACTTCACACATATTGATAGATTTATTTTGTACTAGTCTATTATAGAAAACTCCAACTTAACCTAATCTTTTTTATTATTGTTACTTGACAACATTAATGTTGTTGCAAGGTCTTCACTGAAACATCTGCCATACACAGGAATCTTTCTGTGCTGACATGCTTCAGTTATTTGCCTGAAGGCCACTGCAGAAGAGTCACATTTTCTTTTTAGGAACTGTAGTTATCACTCAGTAAAATTAATTACCAGTGTCACCAGAATTTTTCTTTCAAATATTGGCTCTTGACCATGAATTGCCTAGGACAGATCTTGCTAGCCTACCTTTTTTCATGCTGGTGTTGTTATGATTATCCATTTAGGATTAAAGGACTTCTCCTCCTCCTTTGTATTTTTCTTACAACTGTGGTAGGTTAAATAACTTAATGTATTTCTAGTAGACATTAACAGAAAAAATAGTCAGGACTTGCAGTCAGTTGTCTTTATTCATGATTTTTACTGAAGCCAATCCAATTATTTTGAGCAGTCTCTAGATATGGAACTCTGCACTTTCTCTTTCCATTAAATGGAACCAGTCAATACATTTTTGTGAACATATGCTGAACAATCACCTATTTGAATGGCAAAAATTAAAATAAATGCTATTAAAATGTGCTTTCATACAAGCCTTCTATGTTCTTTGTTAAAGGCCTGATTGTTAAAACTGATATTCATGTCTTTATTTATTAAATATAGTATTGCTCAAATATGCAAGAAATTATGCCTATGCCTCACATGTAAAAAATATGCTATGATAAAATAGAAAGTACCCCTTGATTATGACACTGTCACTTGAATGCCTGTATCTATTTCAGAGAGAAAAGATGTTTAGAAACACAGATTTCAAACTTGCTAAAGACTTGATAAACAGTAAGGTGGAGTGACTAGTTAGATTTTTTGTGTGTCCATGTAGAACAAAAAAACCCCTCATACTAGATTCTTGCTTGTTTGATTTTTTAGAAAAACAAATGCTAGTGACTGTGTTTGCCATTTAATATTCCATCTTGTGTTTTGATCATGTCTAAATAAAAAAAAAATTATGGTCATAGGAGACTATGTAACCATTTTACACCCTATTTGTAATGCCTTTCTACTTTGCTAGGTGTTACTCTTTGTAATTATGCTAGTGCTGTCAGTAACAGTAATATGCATTTTGAGTATTAATATTTCAAATGGAGTTTTGAGTCTCAAAATCAATGTACAGTTCTTTGCACAGCCTGAACATGAAGATGAGAAAATGAGAATCAAGATTTCTGTAGTTCTTATTACATGAAATATCTTCATTTATCTGATTGACCACAGTATAACTTATAAGGAAGTTTTCAATATAATAAATATAACTTATATAACCTATATAAATTAGATATTTATATGTTTTGGGAAAAATAATCTCTGGTTCAGTTCTGCTTATTTCACTGGCATAATGAAAGGATGAATTTTACCCTGTATGTCATCTTGGGGCCAAAAAAAAAAGAAGGGAAAAAAAAAAAAAAAAAAAAAAA
>WEKY01030879.1:26004-46142 GCA_013390045.1 Picathartes gymnocephalus
AGAGAAAGAAAAGACCAAAAGCCTCTCTGAAGAATGGAGAAAAATATAGTAAATATTTTCCAGCTCCTTTTCTATCTGTGTTTATACAGCTGGTGTATTGAGGCAACTCAATTGGAGATGAAAGCACAATATACAGCCAGTCTAATAATTGTACCAGATGCTTAAAACCTTCTCCTCAAAGTTTTGTTAAGAATTTTTTTCCCTTTCCCTGAGAGATCCTAAGCCTGTCTCAATAGGAAGTAGTGCCTTTTTACCTACATAGGAAATTGATGCCTTAATCTTAGCTTTTGTTGCTATTTAGTTGCTTTCTTCTACAGTGGAACCCACAAACATAGTTTCAACCTCTCAGTAGTAGATAATTTTCTCCTTAAATTATATCAGAAGTAGACATTTTAGACAAAATGCATTTTTTTAATAGCAAAGCAGAAGGAATAGCAGGTCCTTTTATGAAACCTTGCAGTTTTCATTCAAGTAGGAGATAAGAAATCTCCTTAATCAAATTTTGATTTAAAATTATTGAATTCAGTTTTAATGCATTTTCATATTGTAGTTGTCAGCTATTAAATAATTAGTCGTGTCCTCATCGCCACTTTATGGCTGTGGAAGTCTTACGTAAGGTAGACCACTGTTTTCTTTTTTCAGGCTTTCTAAATAGTAAATAGAAGGAATCTCAAAGCAATCTGAGATCTGAAAGAATACTGTTTCCTTAAAACATGTGATTAGACTCTGATACAACTCTTTAATGCCCATTGGATAATGGAATTTTCCTGTTCCTAAGTTTCCTTTGATATAATCCGGATGGCAGTTCCTTTCTGATTAGTCCTTCTGTCCTTCCCTGACACAGTACATCAGTACATCTCATGTCACCCACTTGTGCTGGGCAGTGCCTGGAGATATTTGAGGAACTAAGGACATTTCTGCTTAACAGGTTGGGGTTTTGTTGTTTTGGTTCTTTTTGTTTGGTTGGTTGGTTTTTTGTTTTTTGAGGTTTTTTTTGGTTTGGTTTGGTTTGGGTTGGGTTGGGTTGGGTTGGGTTGGGTTGGGTTGGGTTGGGTTGGGTTGGGTTGGGTTGGGTTGGGTTGGGTTGGGTTGGGTTGGGTTGGGTTGGGTTGGGTTGGGTTGGGGTGGTTTGGGTTGGTTTCGTTCAGGTTTTTTTTGCTAGAAAGCTTAAACAAGCATGAAGAGATGCAAATACTTGGCTAATCTTTCTTCCTTTTTAAATAACTTTGGTCTTACTATGAACATCTTTAATTTTTTTTTACTTTTAAACCAGCATTGCAATCTGGTTTTCCTTTTTTTAATCAATTTACTATCTTTGAAGGCTCCAAATTTCAACTACTGTGTGACAGAGACCAGAGAAAAATCACAAACCCATGGAAAATAAGGTGGGGACTGACTCCCAAGAACTGCATATACCAGTGTTTTTTTTACCATGGTTATTTATTTCCAGCAGAGGTAATCACACTGCCATGCCAGTGGACTACTCAGAGTAAGATACTTTTTAATACAAGCAAGAGGATTATAGATTGCCTGCCTAAAAAATACTGTGCAAGACTGAATCCACAAAGGACTGCACAATCAAAGTCTAACTTTCACAGGTTAATGTGTTAACACCGTATCTGAGAAAGTGGGGTGCTCAAAAGCTGGAAAGAACATCCTAGTCTGGTGGGAAAGATATTGTGGGAAGGTCTTTTCTCACTGATATTAGTATAAATGAACAAAGTGTCTTAGGCTAATCTTTAGCAAACAGCAACAGTGAAACTGTAAAAAACCCAACTAAACGAGAAGCCCTCTTTTTAGAAATCCTGAGCACCTAGGAGTTCTTACTAGCCATGACTGTGCTAGCAATTTAAAAATGCTGGAGAGAATCCTCAGGCACTTTAATTTCATGCTTTGCATCATTAAACGGTAAATATGATCCCTAGGAGAAGTCTGGGCTTTGGCCAGCTTTCTAACAGTTCCTAGGCATGGTTTGGGTAACAGCATGGGTAAGGAACCTTTCCCAACAGCCAGTGTAGGTCAGACCACCCTGTTCTGGACAGCCTAGTCACATAGCTAGGGGGGTGAGGGCTGCTCCATGCCAATTGCCTTTAGTGCCAGAGAACAGTCCTTGGTACGTTTGATTTCTTAATATAGCCCATCCAGCTGACATGGAAATTTCCAGGTGCCTGATAATTTAGAAAGTTCGATTGCTTAAGTTGAATGTATGGATCTAGGGCCTAATTATAGACCTATTTTAAAAAATACATTGGCCTGAATAACTGAATGTGTACAGGGCAAAGAGCCGTAATGCAAGAGGAAACTTGATGGGTAGGAGACATGCCAGATGCCACTTGCCAGCTGGATCACTCCTTCATAGCCCTGTATTGGCTTTCCCTTCCTCTGGCTGCTCAGTAAATGCCCAGAAATGCTCCTTCCATTGCCCATTTGTTATAATTTAGGCACACAAAAAGACAGGTTATCATCAGTAAATAGTTGTGAATAAAACAGCAACATTAATGACTTGACTTGGTTTGCTTATACTCCTTTACCTTCTTTGCTACAGCAATGCATCTTCCCACAAATCATGTCTAAAAACTGATAAGCTAACAACTTTCAGGCTGCAAATATGTAAAGTATATCCTCATGTTAAATGCTCAAAGTGGGGAAAAAAAAGACACTGCACAGACTGCACTCTTTGAAGTGCACAACTTCTTTTGGCTTCAATGAACCATGAAAATATCAAAGGGATAACTTACAACTCAGTGTTTTGGTGTTCATCAGTCCTCAGATTGCTTTAGTAAGAAAAATAGTGGCATCAGTATTGTACAGCATTGCATTACACACTTCAGCTTTCTTTCTTCTGTCAGTATGACTGCCTCAAATTATTAGTTCTGTTAAAGAACACAGAATCTTCAGTGGTCCTTGTGCAGTGATGATCCTTTAAAATCCTTTAAAAAGTGGAAAAATTTTCAGGGAAAGTGAAAAAATTAGCCTATTTCATATGAAAATGACACTTGAGTGTATCCTTCCTTTTGAACCTATTTATTCTTTCAAGGTATTCTCGAAGAAGGGATGGAAAATTTAAAGGACAATTATGTTCTATAAATTTATGAAAAATGAAATTCACTGACCCAAATATAAATTGGTACTTAATTTTATAATACATTGAATTGTCTTTCTTACTCAAAGGTACCATCTGTAAAAACAAACCAACCAACCAAACAAAAACAAACTAACAACAAAAAACCCCCTCTTAAGAATCTTTTAAATGAGAAAATATTTCACAATTAATTTTTGGTACTGAAATTATCTGAAGAATAATTATATGTATTCCATCTTTATCCCCAGGCCTTAATTTACTCTGTCCCCAAGTAATTCTCAGTTAATGCTTGTAGTAATTTCAGTTACTTTAACTTGCTGATATTTATGTTTACAGACTGGTGGCTAATATAATTGGTTTCTTGTTGTTGTTGTTGATCTCAAATTCTTTTGTCCAAATCCAGTAACTCTTTTTTTCCTCACATCCTATGTATATTATTCATAACCAAATTACTAGCATATCTAAAAAGATGGTGGAACTCTTCTTTAATTTGATATTCTGAAAATTTTATCTTCTTATTAAACTATTTTTTCAGTAGTCATTTTAAAGAAGCTACCGTATATCCCAGAGTACTCCTAAACTGATATACTGAAGATACTTCCTTCTTTATCTATATAGTACATTTTTCAGCTTCCAGAACCTAATTTTATCATTCAAGTATTTTGAGATTCCTAATTTTTCATCAAAACTCAAGGCTGTTATACAGAATGTCACAATGTGCCTTCTCCTCCTCTCCAGTTTTATAAAAGCAATATATTTAACTGTATTTTCCATGTTTTTCTTGAGTAGCTGACAAATACAAAATATTTGATCCCCTAGGAGTAGCTTTATTTTAAGTCTCCTATTGATGTTGCCTTCTCATTTCCTTTGATTTTGGGATCATGTAATGAAGATAGCATTAGTGACAGAGATGCCAAGGTAGTCTTTCAAATTAATCTCATCATGTTTTCTCCAAAGTTGTTATGTCTAACTGTTCATCTGTTCCACTGAGATATCTTCTGACTACTAAACCTAGCTTGTTAAGTCTTTTTGTTATCTTTTGCATTTTATAATTAATCAAAAAATTTACCAGTATGTCATTTTGCTGTTGGATAATTATTCTGTGAAGTGTCACTATGTGCTTGTCTTGTTCTTACTCCCCTCTCTGAGCATCTGGCAGATTTTGGGAGCAAGATCAAGGTAGTCAACCTCTGTTATTAGTATTCTGACAGACAAAAGTTAAGTGGTCATCAGATGACATCATAATTTTTCAAAGCACCTTCTGAACTCATCATTTTGAATATGCAAAACATATCTATAAATTCTCTGTATCTGATATAGAAAAAAGTCAATATGAGTAATGCAAGCTACAGATATCCCTCAAATATTAAATGCTTGGGAGGTAGAGGCCATTAGGTTTGTGTAATTACTATCCATAGTTTTTCTTCTCATCAATACTTAATTTCAACTCAGTCAGATTCTAGGAAGGAATATTATAGAGCCAAATGCAAGATTATTATAAACCAAGTGCAAGGTGCTGCACCTGGATCTGGAAACCTCTGATATCAACCCAGGCTGGGAATGAACAGATGGAGAGCAGCCCTGCCCAGAAGGACTTGGGGGTGCTGGTGGGTGAGAGGCTGGACATGACCCAGCCATGGGCACTCCCAGCCCAGAAAGCCAAACGTGTCCTGGGCTGCATCCAGAGCAGCGTGGGCAGCAGGGCCAGGGAGGGGATTCTGCCCCTCTGCCTTGCTCTGGTGAGACCCCACCTGCAGTGCCGCATCAGCTCTGGGGTCCCAGCACAGGAAGGACACGGACCTGTTGGAGCGAGTCCAGGGGAGGGCCATGAGCATGGTTAGAGGGATGGAACAGCTCTCCTATGAGGAAAGGCTAGGAGAATTGGGATTGTTCAGCCTGGAGAAAAGAAGGCTCTGGGGGTACCTTATGTCAGCCTTGCAGTGCCTAAAGAGGCTGTGCAAGAAAGGCAGAGAGGGTCTTCTTACAAGGGCATGCAGTGACAGGACAAGGGAGAATGGCTTCAAAATGCAAGAGGGAGGGTTTAGACGAGGTATTTGGAAGAAATTCTTCACTGTGAGGGGTGTGAGACATTGGAAGAGGCTGCCCAGCAAAGCTGTGGGCACCCCATCTGCGGAAGTGTTCAAGGCTGTGCTGAATGGATCTTTGAGCAATCTGGTCTAGTGGAAGGTGCCCTTGTCCATGGTATAGGGGTTGGAACTCTGTTATCTTTAAGCTCCCTTCAACCAAAACCATTCTATGTTTCTATGATACTTTATTTCCAAAAAATCAAGGAAAACCCCTATTTTACAACAGAGTCAGATAATAGCTAGAAAAGAGACTCTGACAGCTCAAGTCTTGGCTCTTCTCAGTACTCTTGATCTCTTGTTCTGCCTTCTCTAGAGTTTACTGTTTGTTTCATTTACAAAATATGTGTGGAAATAGTGTTAAGGTTTTCATGACAGTCCATCCATGATCAGAAATGAGGCAAGACCTGTGGGAGAGAGATTTTATTTTACTAGATAACTGCTAGATCTGGGAAAAAGGCAGGCATAACTGTTTTTTGGGTTTTTTTGGGTCTAGGCACTTTTCTTATAATAATAGCACACTGTTAATGGATATAGTTGTGGATCTATACTGTACTGTATTTTGCTCATGTGCTGTGCCTTTGTTGTATGTTTCTGTTTCACTTACTAATAATTTGTTTTGTGAAAATTTAAACCAGCCTGTCCATTTTTAAACTTTGAGAACTTTAAAAAAATTGTTTCAGAAAGATAATGTTATCGATTAAAAAATGAATTGCTACTGTGAATATCTTCCTTTCTTATGAGGCTGCTATGTGGCTTTACTGAGCAGAGTGAGGAGAAGGAAAATAATTTGACAGAAAAAATACAAAAGATTGGTTCAGTTTCTTTAAATTTCAGTTGCTATTTCAAAGGCCCTCTGGTTTCTCAGATAGATGCCTTCAGATGCCTCAAAAAGCTGAGATATCTCCTAGCTTCGGCCAGCCCTACAGAGATGTCTTCATTATCCCAGGGAATTTCAGATGACCCTCACCTAGAGCCTCAAGTGATGGGAAAAGGGTGGGAGTGCTTGTTTGCTTGTTTGTCTGTTTTTAATCTAGCATTTCCAGTTGATTTGGTAACTTGTGTAGCACAACTAAGCAAAGGGAGACAATGAAAGGAAGTAATTGCAGTCATCCAGCCTTACTTTCCCAGGAACTGGGGCAAATCTAATCACTGCCACAAGTTATTTCACGGCTATGCTTTTTTAAAATCCAGTAGTCTGTGTTCTGTGTGTTCTGTTCCATGGGATAGCAACTCTATTCCAGAAAATAATATTAGAAAAAATAAAAAGTTTTGGAGCAATATAGCAGTTTGATGACAACTGAGTTTATTTCATTGGGATTTATGAATCCTGTTTTTAAAGCTGCTTCCTTACTTTGAGCATATGAAAGCAGTTAAGGACGTGCAAAGTATTTGGCCCCCACAGTTCAAAGATGTTTAGTTTAGCCCTGCTTATTTTAAACATAGGAAGTTCTACTATTGTGGTAGTGTTAGAGCAAAAGGCAGTATTATTTTATTCTAAACTTATTTTAAAATAAATTATACTGACTCACTGAATCTATTATTCATACTTTGCTGAAGTGACAACACGCTATTGTACTAAGATACAGGAAAATATAAAATTGTATTTGTTCCTTAGCTTTGGACACAATGGCATTTTTAAAAAATCAAATACTAATGTGTACTTTGGCACAACATCTTCAGCGTATGTGCCCCCCTCTGATAAAGTGCAATGCAAGACCTTTCATCCAGCCTCTGTACAGACAAGGACACTGCTTCAGGGGAATGCCAGACAATGTAGTAGCTCTCTGCAGTAGCCAGGGAAAACATAGTTTCCCTTACAGTTAGCTGCTAGAGTAACCTGGTTTTTATCATCCTGCCTTTTTAAGTAACCAGTTCTGCTCTCATTCAGGTGAATGACTGTGTTTGCAGGAAATCTGCTTTTGTTCCATAGAAATTTACAGGAAGGAAGTGGTCCTTCAGGAAGAGTTAATTCCTGTGCATTTATGAATTTTCTATAGCAAGGTTTACAGCAGCAGCAATTTCACTACATTTGCCTGCAATTCAGAAATAACCCTAAACTCTCATTGCTGTCAACTACATGTCTTTATTTGTCTTTAAATCATGACAGACATTTAAGGTCCTCCTGTGACCTTAGTAAGTTAACTCTCTGTGTTTTCATCAAACACCAAACAACTTATATTTATGTCTTTTTGCATCCACTGCCACCCTCTTGAGGAGATAACCACTGCTAAAGGGCTGCACATCAGATGCTGCTTCTGTTTTTCTCTCCTAATGGGAAATCGTTCAGTTTGTATCATTGACTATGTGTTACTATGAAAGAAAATTAGATTGCACTTTGAAGTAAAAATAAGAGAAAATTGTGGCAGATTTTAGAGTCTATAAGAGATATTGAATCATAAAGAGAGTATTGTCTCTTTATGAGAGAGACTAAAGAGACTAAAGTCACAAGCAATCATTACACTCATTCTTGCATGCTTCATTTTGTGAAAACAGCAGAGAGTTCTTTAAGATCTGCAGCTTTTCCTGGTTATCGTGGACATAAATAAGTCACAGATGTGGAGGCAAGTTCTCCAAATCTTGAACTCTGCATGACATTCAATACAAAGTCAACATGCAGTTGTTTATTTTTCTGAAGAACCAAGTTGGAGCACTTGTCTATGAATATTCCAGCTGTGGTGTAGATTGTGCACATATTTAAGACATATTCTAATTAGCAATGTCCACGGGGATTGTGTTTGTGTCCTGAATATTGACAGACTTCTGTGCTGAAAATAAGAATTAAAGAAGCCTAATCACCACACAGTGGTTTGGTTTTTTCCCTACTCATGCAGTTGGGAACTAAGCCAGTCACTAACTGCTGGGGCCATCCATGGACTGACTCATTGCCATTTTTGCCATAGTCATTTGTTTTTGTACAGACAGTAGTTTTTTTTCCTGATAGAGGTATTTAATCTAAGTTTTTTCATATCTAAGAGCTCTTATAACCAGGCTGTGAGATGATGATCACATAAACCAATTCTAATGTGGTTTACAAATAGAGGCACTAAACACAATTATGGACTTTTAGTGGCAATGGTACTACTAATGAAATGAATTAGCAACTTGATCTATTTGATATATTAATTTTCCAGCCAGATTTGGACAAAATAGCCTCTTTATCTTGAAAAATAGAGGGTACTGGCCCTGATTCCTGAATTGCTTCACTATAATTTCTCTGGCATACAAATCACTACACTTTCTAGTAACATATGTCAGGTATAATATTTAGAAACAGCAGAGTAACAAGTTACAGCAAAGATCTATACTGCTTTGTCCTTTGTTAAATCTGGACTTTGTACCCTGGTGATAAGCACCCTTCTCAGAACTAGTAGAGATTAATTCTGTCACAGATCCCTGAAGTCCCATGATGAAAAAAAAATCTATTTAAGCAGTCTCTTTCTTTCAGGGGAAAAAAAAAAAAGCCTGAAAAGCTGTATTTTTTTCCCCTCAGCTCTGGTCTTTTGGACATCTGGTTCAGAGGGAGTTAAGGGTCTTCTAGCTCATTCAGACAACTGGTGCTAAAAATATTCATTCCTCGGTATGATTCCAATCTTTTTTGTGTCCATTGGCTTCTTTCAGTAAAAAATACATGAGGAGTTTATATGAGAGGAATTTTCCTCCGAGTGCTTGCTCAGAATTATGACTGTATCTCCACAAACTGCTAAAGGAGGAAGAAAATTGAGGTTGTATAAAAGCATTACAACTAGACCGAGTCAGACAAAAAAAACCCCACAAATATTTAGACCAGCATCCTCTCCGTGACACCAATCCACAATTACACATTTGACAGTGATTTTACATTGAGTTCCTCAGTGTTCCATTAATCCTTGCCTAAAGTTAGCCAAGAAGCCCTTCTGACAGCCAACAGAGAGAATAGAATTAATGTTTTACAATTGAAACAGATTGTCCATCCTGGGAGATATCCAAATTTGACTGGGCAAGGACTGAGCAACCTGACCTTTCTGGGCCTGCTTTGTGCAGAATTGGCCTAGCTGACCCTCACATGTCCCGTATAAGCTACATGATTCTGTGACTCTGTTGTACTTAGCATCCATGAACTGACCGCTAGTAGTACCTGGCATCTCTTCAGTTGTACAATGAGAATGTCAAAACACACATACAGTATATTTTGAAGACACACAGGATATAGCTAGATGTCTATATATGAGCTTGATAACCCACCTCCCATTACAATCCATGGAAATCAAATCCATAGAGTTGGTAGTTGCATCAAGTTTTAAGAATCTAGGCCCACAAACTAGGTTTTCCACAAACTTAGTACTGATTTGTTGCGTTTAATTTAAAGTTTAAGTCACCCCTGCCAATTTGGTGCAATACAACTTACGGAGTTTATGTGGGTCACATACATTTTATGCAGAACTAGGAATTTACTGCTAGTCTAATTAAAGTCTTGATAGCCTAATGAAAGAATTTTTATGAGTCTGAATATAATGATACTATCAACTATAATTCCAATTATCCAAACATTATGGCTCATCCCTATAATCATAGAGTGAAAATCAAAATACTCAAACTTTATAGTAATTGTCCCTTTCTCTGGTATTATGCTCGCCCTCCTGTGTCACTCTGGTGACACAGAGACCCTATTCTAAAGTTGATAGCTTCTGTCTAGGGAATCTGGGCGTGTCACGGCAAGACATCCACGGAAAGGGTGTGATGTGGGGGGTTTCTTACTTCTCTTTACTGAAAATATGATGTTGGTATTGATGGTTTCCTCCTCCTCACTCTTGGGTTTTCTTAGCATCATTATTATGTACTTCCTACTTGCTTGCTCCTTACTCACTGGTTCACAATTCCATATTACACCAAATCTACTATGTACAGCATATTCTCATATACATCAGATACCTGTTTTTTCCTCTTTTTATCACCCCTAAATTGTTTTACCCATCTGCCAAGGTTGTATTCCTTTGGCAGCCAGTAACTGGCTGCTCCCAAGTGGTTTACAACCAGGGGCCTCTGTTATCAACCTGTGTCTCCACTGTTAAGGCTCCAGTTATCATCCTATGCCTGTACATCCATACCCTGTATTTTCATTCTAGCATCATCATAGATCGCTAGAGAAAGAAAAACTACATGTTTTATTTACTACTTATAAAAATATATATTGCAATAAGGCTTACACCATTCAGCTGTACAAAGCTAAGCAAAGGCTGAAACAAATCAGGTAACTGTCAGCTGGTTATCAGATAACTTCTGTTACAGCTAAACAAACTAACCTTAACCTTCAGGCAGGTCAAGACAAGTCCAGATGAATCCTGATATGTCTTAATACTTGTGTTGTCAACTTAAAACACACAGAATATGTAGTCTGCTACTCATATTGGTACTGTATATGCCAGGCTGTAAGGCTGAAGAATCTGGACAGATAACTCAGCTCACTTTGTAACAGATGCCTCCATTTGAGGCACTCAGTCCTGCCTACAATGTCCTGAAAATGTTTTCAATCCTGGAGATCTTCAAGGAGAGTGAATTATTAACATTTACTTTACCTAGTTCTGATAGTGCTAAGATCAAATAATGTTTCTAAAAGTCATCCTGAAAGGCACATGCTTGGCAAAACTGTTTTGAAATGCAAATACCATGGTCTTATCTCAGACACTTTACCTCAGCAAGAGCTCATACATCGGAACAACTGGTATATTCCACATTTGGAACCAAGTTTTCTGTCACTCATAAGTCTGGTATCCCAATGAGTCAAACAAATGCTACACTTCCTTCATGACTGGGACATCTGTCACAGAGTGAAAGTAGTTGTGACCAGCACATCCTACCATGTGGACATTTGTATGCTGACTTGAACAACATTCTGTGCTACTTGTTGACACCCGAGTTGAAGCCCAGTTCCTGCAGCACTTCCTGACTTCTAACTATAGCTGCTACATGAAAATTTGCTTTTACTGGGATTCTGGCACAATTCCAGTTGGAAATACCAGAAAAAGATGCTGTAAAACACTGTGGGTCTTATTCAGCTCACAAGTCCTGGCTTTGTTTCTATTGAGACATGGTACGTTAAATACCAAAGGCTATGGAATTTGGTATAATGTATGCCTGAGTATATCCCTCAAATGGAGTTGGGATATGGTCAAGGGAATCTGGACCTAGGAAAGCAGTCTTAGATCTCTAAGTATTGGAAGAAAAGGACTATTTCTTAGTTCTAGTCAAACTCTCTCAAAGTATCAGCCAGCATCTTAGGCAATATGGTTTCTCCCATTTGTTGGTTTCCAAGTTTCCAAAGGTTTTTGCAAATTATTTTTCATCTGTTTCTCCTTGTCTGTTGCCTACTCTTCTTTTTGAAACTCAATATTGCCTGCAGATTTTATGGAGGCTTCCATTTTCAGCTCCCACCATTTTAATACAGGTGTTGTCAGCACACGATCCAGCACTTCGGGAAGATCTCGCTGAAGAACTTTCCAAATAAGCTTGCTTAATTGTTACTCAATGTACTTATAGACTTATGCCATGGTCCCGATCCCCAGTCACTCATTCTCTTTTCTGAGATGTGTACCTGGTTGTTGTTGTAGGGTTTTTTGTTGGTTGGTTTTGTTTTGGTTTTTTTTTGTTTGGTTGGTTTTTTGTTGTTTTTGTTTTTGTTTTTGTTTTTGTTTTTGTTGTTTTTGGTTTTTTTGGGTTGGGTTTGGTTTGGTGTTTTTGGGGGATTTTTTGTGGTTTTTTGTTTGTTTGGTTGGTTGGTTTTGGTTTTGGTTTGGTTTGGTTTTGTTTTTTTATTTCTGCTTTGATCACACTGCAGAACTAGCATGGTGGTTGATGCTCACAAGGTTTTCATCTTCAAGAGAATATGGCTGGCATGTAAACACATTTCCAGAAGTACAGGAGACTTATCTCCTATTCAGATTCTTGAATATCCTTTCCCTCTTTCATCTTTCCTCCCTTATCACATGGTGAGAAAAATTAGCCCTTAAATGTCCTTTTCCTCAACTTTCCAGGCAGAAAGGGCTAATCAAATGAGATATCCAAATAAAATAAAATAAAGTAAAATAAAATAACTCCAACATTGAGATACTTTATCTTCTTCTATTCTTTGAGAAACATACCCTTATTAAAGATACATTCTGCATACCCTGTGGGTCACCTGTCATTTCCCTCATCTCATGCACTTTTTTTTTATATCTGAATTAGTTTAGGATCTCCTTGCTCATCCATGCAGGATTCCTGCTGCCTTTGATTTCTTACTTGTTGGGATGGAGCTTTCTAAGCTTGAAGGAGGTGATATTTGAATATAAACAGCTCTCCTGGAACCTTCCTCTATCTAGGGTCATATTGTATGGGATTATTCCAAGAAGTGCTCTGAAGAAGCTGGAGTCAGAGCCCCCAAAATGCAGGCTTGTGGTCCTGATTTTTGGCCTGCTTCCTCCTCTCTGGATAATCTGCCCTCTCTATCCTTCTGGATCCTGTTACTCCAGTGGTCATATGGCCACTGCAGCCAAGGCTGCTCCAGCTTTCATATCCCTGACCAATTCTTCCTTGTTTGTAAGTATCAAGTCCAGGAAAGCACCTTTCATTGTTGGCTCCTTGAGGGGGCTGAGATTTGGGCATGGAGAAGAGAGACTGAGGGGAATCCCATCCATGTGTATAAATACCTGCAAGGAAGGAATGAAGAAAAGGTGGCCACACATTTTTCTGTGGTGCTCAGTGACAAGATCAGGAGTATGTATCTTAGAATGAGATGAATTGCATCATGAAAGTGCCTTTTTTTCTCCACTCACTATAAAAAATACCCAGATATCTAGATCCAATGCAGATATCTGTGACAGAAACATCTAAATTTAGGTGAGCTAATTGCTCTATAGTAAAATAAATTGGGGCAACACATCTGACAAATATTTCAAGACAAGCATTCCTCCTTTTGATTAGCTGAACTCACATAAGCATGTGCAGGAACAAACCCTTACTGAACAGCTTGGTTTGGAGCACATCTGCATATTACCAGTAGGATTTAAGACTTTCAAACATAGCACTGCTTTCTTTGCCTCCAAATTGACAGGAATGCTGAAATATCATCATCATCAATGCTGAAGTTACCTACACATAGCACACAATGGAACAAAAGCTAGCTTCAGTGGAAATCTCCACTGAGGATTATTTCTCAAAATTTATTTTTCCTTTCTACCACTGCAGCCCTAGGTCAGCTCAGATGTTGATGGACACTTCCACTCAGATTCACCAAACTAGGCATTTTTTCCAGAGAGCTACATACCTTTCAAAGCAAGAGCATGCAAAAGACCTGAGCAACTCTTCTGTGTTTGCATATTACTAGCTCCTGAGCAGTGACTGGATAAAATTTAGGCAACCTCCTCAATCTGAAATAATACAATGTATTCTGACAATAGGACACAATGTTCTTTGACTGTTAGCATGCTGGGCCAGTGAAAAAGAACATTTTTCTCCATGTTTAAGAAATTATCTCTTAAGTGGTCGTATTCACATGCTACCTAAGCTTATGTGGCTAGCGAATAGGTAAAATCTATGTACATCCAAAATCCTCTGAAAGTCATTTTAAGAGTCATTTGAACCAAGAAATAGAATGCTTACTCAACAGGAAACTTGAGGCATGGGGCCTTAGCCAGAATTTAGGCTGAGTTAGCATTGCAGCTGGCTAGGTTTGGTTGATGATCTGGTGGTTAACAACATTTCTGTTATATTCTGCTCTATTTCTGTTTGTACTCTGACATGCTCAAAGGAGACTAAGCTGGCATCACAAGGAGCCACTGTAACAGCTCAACAGCTCTGTAACCACTGTGTGGTTTTTGAAGCAGTTGCATTACAAACACAGAATAAGAGGGGGGTTCATTATAAAAGAGGTTTATCATTTATGCAGAGCTCTATTTTATGTAGAAGAAAATCAATTTGGGTTTAAAGCCTGCTCAAGAGATGTATAAATGGGGAACATACACAATAATGAAGAGACTGAAAGTTACTTAGATAAATCCAATACCAGTACTGTGCAAGGCAGTGTCACAGAACGTCTGATTTGAATGATCAGCATCATTTGGATACTGAAAAGATCATTTTCATTTTATAGCTTTTTCAAATAGATATTTATATTGTGTTATAAGCATTAGGAGAAATGTGAACACTTCAGACTTACTGATCTAGCAGTAAATTATTGTGAATCCAGCTTCCTTCTATTCCTTTGGGACAGGGACCAAAAAGCTTTGCAGTTAATACTTAGAGCAGCACTGGCACTACAGGAGCATGGAGTTACTTGTGTATCTGTTGCTTGGTCTTTCCTCTTCTAGTTGTATAAGAAAATGATTTTCAGATAACATCAAGGCCTTAACTGATTGATTTTGTTTTGCATAAAACCAATTTAATATCAAAATAGTTTTCAGATAAATGGATTAACAAATGTTTGAATCATCTTTTTCTTAAGGAATACATGCTAAAACTGTTTTCTCCTTAATCATGCCTTATTGATATTACAAAAATGACAAATATTGCCAGGATCAGAATAGAAATATCTTGTCCAAATAAGACTTCATAACAGCATTGGATTTCTTGTCGTAGCATGTATCTGTATTGACTTTTAATGCATTAAGCCAATAGATTCTGTATTTGCTATCATTTCCTCCATTTTTTCCCCAACAGACCTCAAGTGTTTGGGGATTATTTTTTAGTTCTTTCTTTTCCAACTGGAGGTATTTTCTCACATATTTCCAACATTTCTTCACAGTTCAGTGTATATTAATATTCTTTATTCTGCATTTCAGCTTTACTGTCATTGGTTTTATCGACTCTGACTGACTTCTGCACATTCCATTCAACCTCACTTATTATATGAAAACTTCAAAGCCATAGGGGGATTTTTTTTTGTTTGTTAAACATTGTATATTTACATAACAGCACATGTTGGCAACTGTCAACGTCAGGTTTTTAACATCAGATCTGTGGAGGAAAACCCTCTGAAAAGCAAGGCCATATAAATTTTGAAAAATTCTAGTTACTGTGCAGTTTTGACTTTTGTGGTGTGCTTAGGTAGTGTCCACCATCAGTATCCATAACTATTATGTTATATTACAAGGGATTTTTTGAAAAAAATAGTTATAAACTCACACATTTTTAAGAGAAAAACTACTTTTAAAGTGAACAAACTGGCACACACTCGTGTTTACTCCTGTGATTATTCTGCTTTAAACAGACTTCTATCAAGTACATGTGCCTCTCCAAATAGGTGGGACTTGGCAGATCCTTTTTATTCATTGTTAGACCCTCCTCTGTCACCTGTGTGAAATACCGGCAGCCTTTGCATTCATTCTTTGTTCTTGATGTGTCACATTATGTGGAAATATGACTTTTTAAGAAGAATCTCCTCTGAGAGATAAGCACACACTGCCTCAGCCTTTATTTATGGACTCTGCACAACTTCCTTTAGACTCACAGCTTACTGCACAGAACTAGCTAAGCAATCATCTTGCAGTGGCAGCTCATTATGATTTTTTTTTCTCCTTGAAAAACCATTGAGCTGTACTGAAGAAGCTGTAGTGCTGCTAATATGAGCATTGGTTCCCTGAACTTGTCTGAAGCAGAGCTATGTCTTTAAAATATGATCGTCCTTCACTTCTGTGGTCTCCTGCTTTAACTGTGCTTGTAGTCAGCAAAGGTAATTAGTATAGGTTGTAGGAGAGACAGCAGAGATGTAGGGATCAAACCATGCTTCCAGCTTAGACAAGTACAGCTGTGCAATGCACAGCTGTGAGGAGCTTGTCAGAAAATACCTGAGCTAGTTCAGAACGGTCTCTGTGACTTGGCAGGAAATAGCTGTGGCAGTAAAGAGATGCATGCAGGCTGCAAAATCTATCCTAGACCAAGGCAAATATTTGAGATGTTTCCCAACCTGAGTTCCGTGTTGCAGTAATGACTTTTAAACCTGGTTCAGACACATCTGCGTGGTATTCGGACATATCCAAAGGGCAGATTTGCAAGACTCTACACATGTATGTACACACTGAACACAGATGATGACAATGTAATTGAAAATCTACATTTGGCTACAAAATCTTAGAAGTAGCCCAGTGTTCCTGCTAATGATGTCTCTGGCATGCTCTATGTTGCCTAAAAAGGGAGAAGAAAAGATGAAGAAAACCAAGCTGAAGTCCTGCTGTTTGTTTCTAAGAAATTCAGTCCCAGTGGCTTGCTTAAGCCAACTTCGTGATTAAATTAACATTCTAAGCCCATATAGAGATAGCAAATTTTGTGCAGTTTACGTAACCAGGAACATAGAATTAAAACCAAATAGTTTATAAAAGGAGTTTGAAAACACAGAGGAAAATAAATACAGTCAATAAATGCACAGTCTGCTTTAGGACTGGTGCATGACCAAACTAAGTACATAAATTTAATTAGATTTAAATTTGGAAAAAACCTCTTTATTTCTCACTGACATTATCTGTATTAGATATTTAAAAACACATGCTAAAGATGTAAAACAAAGCTATAAAACTTGAAATTTTACTTTGTTTCCCAGGTTTTGGATAGGAATGTACAGCTTTATTTTTAATTTTTTTAATTCTTTATGTGGTACAGCAAGTAAAATATTATAGTAACTACTATATTTACTTAAAATAGTACAAAATTATAGAATAATAAAAATACACAGTATTTGGTTAATTTTTTAAATTAAGATAAAATTAACTTAGTTCCGAAATCTACCTACTCTGTATGTTCCTTAAGAAACCTTAAAAAATTGAATAGCATTATAGAGGGGGAAAAAATGTAAAGATAAATACTGTGCTTTCTTATTTGCTGGCCATTGATTGAATAATGAATGAAAAACAAGATTAAAATTGCTAGAAGTCCTGTACTGCTTGCCTTTGTGCAATTAAGTTCAGACTTGTCTGAATTCAGATACCTTCCTTCTAGACAACTTTTCACGGAACTGGGCTTACAAGAGCTGTAGTTACCTAGAAGAATCATTTCTTGGCTTGTTTTCACGGTGGAAAAATGTTTACTGTTATAAATTTGCTGACTAACAGTAACTAAGTTTTTTTTCCTAAAAAATAATCTGAAGCAATACTTCCTTTTAAATGTAAATTCGAAACTATTTTGATTATATGCTATTTAGAGCACTATTTCTGTTTCTTTAAATACAGTTCTTTGACAAAAAACAATATTCTGCAGGATCCAGAAAATAGTCCTAACAATTACAGTCCTTTTAGGCCCTTAAGATTAAAGAAGGTCAAAATAAAAAAAGTAAATCTTAAATACAGCATTCAAGTGTTTTAGTCAACAGGACAGTCCACGTGATTTTCTTCATCTAAGTAATAAAATCCTAGCACCTCTAAAAGACACACTTGGTACATTCAATATATATTCTGTACAGGAGAGTACAGGAGAAATATGGACTCACTCGAGAGAGTCCAACAAAGGACCACCACGGTCGTGAAAGGACTGGAGCATCTTTCCTGTGAAGAAAGTCTTCAAGATCTGGGACCCTTCAGCTTGGAGCAGAAATGGCTCAGGGGGATCCCCTCAATGTACATAAATACCTGAAGGGAAGGTGCATAGCAGAGGGAGCCAGGCTCTTCTCAGCAGTACTGTGTGACAAAACCAGCACAATGGGCCCACACAGAAACACTGGAGGCTCACTCTGAACATCAGGGATTTTTTTTTACTGTGACAATGGCTGAGCACTGACTTAAGTTGCCCCAAGAACTTGTGGAGTGTCCATTCTTGGAGATATTAAAAAACCCTCTGGTCCTGGGCAGCCTGCTCTAGGTATCCCTGCTTGAGCAGCGGGGTGGGCCAGGTGGCCTCCAGAGGTCCCTTCCAACCTCAACAATTCTGTGGTTCTGTGATTTGAAAGAACCTTAGTGCTTGCCAATTGCTTTGCATTATAGATTAATATTATGCCACAGTCAAAACCTTTGGAACCATCTAGTTAAATTAAAATATACAGATAACACAATTTTGAAAATACAAAGATCTGAAATGTTTGATCTTCCTTTTTTATATTTTGATGTTCCAGGAAGAATAAGAATCTAAAGAAGGGCATATTTCAAGTCTAAATATCTAAAGCTAAATCATCCATCCAAAATTTTTCCCTAAATATGAAACTCCCTCTCCACACACAACTGTATTACCTCTACTGAATCTGCTCCTGCCTCCACTGACTCTTTTGCCAAGCACTATGGAATGTTTTCCACTTTTCCTATTAAATACTCTTTGGTTCTCGCCTATTGTCCTTTCTTTCCTTAAAAGACATGAATTGCATGAGTTCAAAATGGAAGGTTACATATTAATAAGTGGTTACTGAATTGTATTCCAACATTTACAGGCTCAAATTCCATTTGGCAGCTCTTAAGTAGTTGGAGTTTCTAGGACAGTGTATCGCAGAGCTGAGATACAACACTTAAAAAGCCATGGAGATCAGGTGACAACTTCCTGAGCTGAGATGTCACATGGAACACTTCAGAAAAAGTTTACTTTGGAGATAATTGTTGCTAGTGATACAGAAGATGTTGAACTGATTACACGAATGGTGCAGTTTCCATGTTCCGTGAAAACTAGAAATAGAATTAAGAGATTTTGGTAACAAACACACTGCAATACTCTGTATAAACTTTCTTAAACTCAAGATGACCTTTACTAAAAACTGTTCCTTTTAGGACAGAATAATTAAACATTCATTATGTATAAAGAAGAAAAAGGAGAAAATGCTGTTAGGAAAAGAATATTAATCCATTTCTAACCTATATTTCTCTGCCAACTTTGTTTCCTAACTGCTGGGGCTTTTGATGTGCAACAGAGTTGTACAAGAAACAAAACAAATGCAACAAAAAAAATAGGCCTGAAGTTTCTAAACATGTTTTTCTTTTCATTTGGATAGCTTTAGTAACTGCTACATTAGCCAGTTATGGGCTACAAGCAAGGTCCCAGGTACACACACGAAGTCTCACGCTTCCATCTCCTCCTCCCTTATAATCCTGCCTATCTACACTCCCACTCCCATCTAGAAAAATAACTCCGATAATGGAGCTCTCTCTCCACTTCTCCGCCTTCCCAGGCGCACGTACTGGCACTTCACCCCACTCCCGCAAGTCCTCACTCAGCTCGCCGGTGATGACTGCCTGCACAAAAACACTTACCCTGCTGCTCAGGTCAGCAGGCAGCTACGGAAAGGCGAGGACCTGAGCTGCAGGATAAAGTTCTGCGTGCCGGCCATTAGTGATAGCGAGAAGCCACTTTTGTGAAAGCATTTGCCTTGCAGATCAGCTGCACAGCAGCACACGCGAACGCCCCTCTCCCCTGCAGCCAAGAGATGCATCTATGTCTATTTGAAATTGTTGCGTGCCACAGCTACACATCTGACAGTTTGGGAACCTAGAAATGAGTCAGCCTCATACCTTACACCTTTACGGGTGCAGGCGTTTTTAACTAGTTTTACTCCAGGAGGTCATAAACATTTGAACATTTAATTTTAGGAGGAAGAGAGAAGAGGAAAATCACATTTTCTTGCCACAGAACGGTGCTTTGCCTTCACAGGAACAGCAGGCAAACGGGCTCAGGACTCTTGATTACTTTAGTTAGACGCCTATTCAAAATCGCTCTCCAAGCCCCCAAGGTGTCTTCTGCGCCATACTGTACTTCTTCTTGCCCTATGGTGATCAATAGTGATAAATGTGTAGGCAAGGCCTGGGCTTGGAACGTAACAGCCTCACAGAAAGAGCTGCCGAGCGAAGAGCGGGGAAAGACGGTGACTCGTTCTCGGCAGCCCCGGTAGAAGCGCCCCGAGCTGAGCGCGGCCGGGGCGGGGGCGGAGGGCGCACACGCCCAGCCCCGGGCAGAGCGAAGGCGGCTCCCGGCGGGGCGGGGCCTGGGCCGGCTCCGCCGCCACGGGGGTCCTTTAAATAGCCCTTAATTCGCTTCATTAGGGGTCTTGAGTTTCCTTG
>WEKY01030879.1:46244-69077 GCA_013390045.1 Picathartes gymnocephalus
CCCGCTCGCCTCCCCCGCCCCTCGGGCCGGCGCGGCGGGGCACGGTGCGGCCGGGGCGCCCTGCCCCCCCCTCTCGGCTCCCACGCGCGAGGGTCTGGCAGGGACCGGGACTGGGACCGGGGCCAAGCGTGGCCCGTCCCGCGGAGGAGCTCTGACAGCCGGGCCTTGCTTGGGCGGCGGGGCTACCCCTGGTCCGGCGGCCCTGGCCTCGGAGGGGGCGGCTGCCCGGCCTGCTCGAGAAGCCTCCTTTGCCCGCCTCCCCCTCCCCTCCTGCCGGCTCCCGCGGCGGCCGGTCCCGGCCCGGACTCGGCGGGTTTTCCCGGGCGCCTCCCCCTGCCGGGAGCGGGTGGCGGCTCCTGGGAGAGCGCGGTCGAGGAGGAGAGCAGCTAGGAGAGAAAGGGGCTGGGGTCCTTGTCTCTGCTAAGTACGTGCCGCGGAGCGAGCTTCTGAAACCCTGTGATTTCTGGTAGCCCGTAGCTGTCTGGCACAGGGATAGAGTGCAAGGCTTGTGTGAAGATAGAGGGAGGAAGTGTAAAATGCGGGGATGAGACTGACCTTCAGTGTGTGTGTGTCTGTGTGTATGCACATGCACGAGCACACTCTTCTCAAGAACAGTCTGCAGCTTTGCGGGTCACTGAGACCAATTTTTCCTTGGTTCCTGAACTTAACCATAGACGTAATTTAGAATACGAAGATTTTCGTCCTGTCCGGATTGATTGTCCGGTTTGTTTCTCGCAGTCATTAGTTTAATGTCAGTTACATAAATCTTGCAGTCATTATCTTAAGATCAATTGTACTCAAAATATATAAGCTTTTTTGATTATTGGGTACAAAAATGATTTAGGTGCAGTCAGTGTCCTCAAAAGTTTCGGTTTTATCCTTGAGTTCTCTGACTTTATGGCTTTGCTATGAGTGTAAAGGTAAGGAAGGCTGAAATCTTTGTTACTCTCTATGATTCAAATTTCTACTGCAATCTTCTAGCTAAATCCTGAATTATTTATCTTAACGGTCGTGTTTAACAGCTTGAGCAGTGAAAAGAATGTCCACAGAAGTAATCACGCTTACTTCTGTGTGTATGTAAACACTGGTACTTATATGCAGATTGTTCCTAGGTTATGATTTAAGAAAAAAATAGGAAAAGTTTTTATTGTATTTGGAATATTTATTTTGATAGTCTTACAGCACTGTAAATTTCTGTATGCTTTTGGGCACTTAGATGCAGGGATTGTCATAGAGCTCATGAATACACCACACACCCTGTGACGTATGCCTTTAGGACGGTAGTTGGTCACCAACTGCTTTATGTGAGGGTCAGTGCTTTCCAGCACGCTTCTCTTCTGGCACCGTGCTTCCATAACTTGAAATCAGTAGAAGTATCCTAAAGTCATTCCTTCTTCCTTGCAACAGAGAAGGAAAATGCTGGCAGAGCATTTTCTTGAATACCTACAGACAGTGTCTTCCCCGAGGCCTGAGATAACCTGGGCATATTTTAGAAGGCCTTGAAAGCATATGTTACTGAAGGTCAGGCAGGTAGAAGGGAAACTTTAATTTAGTTACTCAGAGGAGTACAAAAAACCAACCAAACAAAAAAAACCACATGAAGAAATAATTTGTCTCTGTAATATTTTTGTTATGCTTGTTAGGAACTTCCAGTGACAGTGCTGATGCCCAGCTTTTGGTAAACAGTCTTTGGTGTGGCCTTCCAAAAGGGCTTATCTTAATGTTTGACTGCATGAGTTGGCCTCCTCAGTTTGCTGTGTATATTGAATTGTGTAAATCATTTATTGTAAATCAGTCTGCTGTGCTCCAGAGTTCAAAATACAGCCTTACTGATTACTGTCCCACAGGAAGGAGTATATTGTTTTAGTTTCTTTGTTATATCTGACTGCTGGAGATTGAGATTTTTGTCATGTTGTTTACTTACTGTTTTGGGTCAGAGAAAGGAAGGAACAAGGCAATTGCAGATATTCTTAATTACCAGCTGATTATTCAAGCATGTGATCTTAAGTGTTGTGATGTATTTCCTTACATAATGGCTGTGATAGGTACTGAGCAATAGATCATTGCAGATTTTATGGTTGTTGCCCTAGTTTTTAAAGACAAAATATAGGAAAAAAAAGATGACTTAATATGGTCAATATCACATTTTATAAGTGTTTTATGAATTTAGTTTTATGAAATCTGGCCAGTTCTGCTGTGTTCACTTTATTTTTGGTTTTTTTTTTTTTTTTTCTTTTTCTTTCTCATTATAAGTGATTAACAATAAACACTTTTTGGGCCTGCTTGTACGCATTCTGCCTTTTTTTCTAGCTGATCTGTTAGACTCTATTCAGGGTAAGTTCTCTTCTAAATAGAAAGATTTCTAGGTGTATATTATTATCAAAATAATTACTGACTTGTGTTTCTGTTCCTGGCAGTAGCACTTCAGTGAAGTTGAAAGAGCTATCTTTCTCTTTTCATTTGTGGTTTCTTCAAGTAAGTTAAACTAAAAGACTTTCGTTTGGCAGGCAATTTAGTTTTGAGTATTAGCACAAAAAGCAATTTTATGACTTCTTACGAAACAAAATGTCTCATTATAAAACTAACCCTCAGTTTTTCTTATTTTTATCTCTGTTGGAAATAGCTCTAAAGCTTCATTCTGTATCCTGTTCTTCTTTGTGTGTCTGCATTTTATTTACAAAGCAGTTTAAAAGTGTTCAAAGTGGGCAGCTGTTAAAAGCTGCTACTTGGAATTGCAGCAAAGTAAGTGTTGTGAGCAAAGAGCAGGCAGTACGTCAGCATTACGTAACTAGCTGCCGTGGGCATGTGTGATTTGTATTGCTTTCTGGCCCTCCTGTTTTGTCTCTCTTTGTAGGGCAAAAAGACAAATAATTGATGGGTAAGAATTTGTCATACTTCCCTGCAGGAGTATGACATTAGAAGTAAATTAGCCAACCTTTGTTGTCTTGCTTTACTTCCTTTTTTCTTTTCCTTAGTCACTTGACTGACTGCATTCCAGTTGGTAAATGTGTCTCAAATTTTACATTTGACATTCCTTGCAGGTATAAATCAGTTCAGCTGTATCATTTACTTAGTGTTGTATTTTTTCTATTTCTTCCCCTATTTTGCTCTTTGTTGGATGAGCCATCAAGTTTAGGGAAATTATAATAAAAATTCTTCAGTAGTCATTCTCCTGCTTGTTTTTACCTTCTGGTTCTTTGTCATCTGACCGTAATAGCATTACTATCTTGTCTGAAACGTCTGCTTCTAATCCAGCTTCTCTGCAGAAAAAGTGATTGGAATGATGCTTTATGAGTCTGTACTGAAACAAAGAGAAGGAAATGCAGCTGTTTTCTGCAGCACATGAAATTGAGAGAGCAGCTAAGCATTAAAGCTTGAGATTGCCTTTTTTACTTAGAAACGTGGCATTCCAAATAATTGAGTCATGAGGAAGACTTCATGTTCACGTGAGTGATTTAGGCACAGAAATTATATTGAAGGCTGCAGGACTTCGAAGCTGTACTGCTCGTGAATTATAATTACCAGTCTTTCTTGATCAAAGTTTTGGGTAACCAGTTTGGGGTCAGGTAGTCTTGAGTCTTTGACTTGGGGTCTGGTCAGAGCTAAATAGGTAAGTGGTATGATGGGTAGGTAACTGATTCGGGTGGAGCCAAAGGCAGCTGTCCCCAGGGATGCCTGTTCAGCTTTTACTGAACTTGCCATGCTACTGTAGCTCTTGGGTTTGATGGGGTTTGTAAGTGACGTGTGGGGCAAGACTCTGATGGCAGCCTGCTGTTGTACAGCACTATACAGGGATAAAGAAATTGTGGTTTTTAAAAGGAATGTCAGTCTTGTATAAGTTGAGAGCTTTTAGAAACAGGGCTAAGAGATGAAAATTTGTACTTTAAGCACTATAGCAAAACACAAACTCAGGCTTTATTTTCTATATCTCTTACCTCCATTGTTGCTGACTCTTTTACTCTCCCAATGTTACTTCGTTAAAAACCTTGAGGAAAATCAAGTTGTCTTTGTAACTCTCATAAAAGTCAACCTACACAGGAAATGTGAACAAAGAAAAATGTCTTCTTTCTTTTCTGGGGACTGAGCCTAATAGTGATTGGCAAATAAATGCCCAAATGTAGGTATTTCTATGACTTTGATGTAAGACTGCTAGCTTATATCTATATATGTACTGTATTCTCTACAATATTTATTGTCTTAGGAAAAATCTTATGTAATTGGTGTTACTGAACAGTTCAAGCTAGGGAAATTCTGTTGCTTTCCACAGATATGGGGTGATGTCATAACTGGAAGATAAAATTCTGCATCTAGAGGGCTAAGTTTGTAATACTGAAAAGTACTGAGGAAAGATGCATTAACTGATAAGTGTTACAGTTGTTTGCTTGTGACAGTTGTACAGATATTTTTAGTGATAGGCTCCTCAATCATAAGAAGATACAATTTTTCATTGCACTGAATTTTGTACATGAAACACCTAGTTTAGACTTTTAATAGCTTAGAAAAGTAAATGGGGATCTCCTGAAATGAGGTAAATGATACTTTCAGACAGTGATCTGTCCTTGCATCTTAGTTGTTTTTTGGAATGTAATATTAGCCATTTTAAATGTTTAATTTATTTTTGTAGCACTTACCTGTGACAAATTTCTCTATTAAGCAGTAGTTTTTCTCTTGAAGGAATGTCTTTCGTATTTTTGTAAACATTTTTTTGCTATTTTTTAATGAAGAGTCCTGCCATAAACAAGAAAAATAACTGTTCAGACATTTGCAGGTACAGTAGGGATGCAGTTAATACTTAAACAAAAAGTAAAATGTAGTCTTTTCACTTTTTAGTTAAGTTTCTAAATACTTTCCCATTTTTATATGAACAAGGAAATAAACTTCACGTCTCTCTCTATGTCACTGCTAAGTAAAGGTGCTGAGCTACTGGATAGGTATTATACTTTTTGTATAAGTTTAAAGCAGGGTTGTTTAACTGTGTATTGTCATTACTATCTGATTTTTGAATCTCTTGCAGGGCCACAGACATAACACCCTGCTCTGTAGTTGATTCATAGGAGGAAACCCTGGCTTATTGGTACACCTGGAATATCAGTGGTTACTGTAACTTTCTGGGTTTTTATGTGGGCAGTTTCCTTTCTTTTTGGTGTGGGCACAGAATGACCTAAGTAATTTTGCACACAATTTGGCTTAGTTTCTTAAGGTACCAATTTTACTATACTGAAGAAAGAAAAAAAAAAAAAAAAGTAAAACCAGCAAAATGTACCTGGGTTGCTCCACTCAGGTTTTCACCAAAGGTCTTGGTAGGCCAGAATCTAAGGCTGGATCTGTGCAAAGGTAGTACAGGAGGAGAGATTGCGAACAGCACAAGTCTTTCTAGTGGCAGCAAGATCTTGTGGCTGAGCCTGTCTTGTGAAACTGGGGGGTTTTTAGGTTCTTGAAAGATGCATGAAGCCCAAAGAAAGAGGTACCTCATCTTTGCAGTGACGTGAAGTCACATAATGTAAAAAGGCAGCTTCAGGCTGTGGTGTGCGTATCACATCTAGTAAGTCTTGTAATCCTGTTAGGAAAGTTCAGTAACATGAGTAAAATGACTTCAAATAACAGGGTTCTGAGCAGGAGTTAGCTGTCTTGTGGCCAAACTAGATGTTCTTTCCATGGTACTTTAGAAAGGAGAAACTGTAGGCCCTCTCTCAGCTTGTTTGTATGTGAAAAATGTGGTAGGGACCACATCAGGATAATCTCAGAAATCAAGCACTGCATTAATAGAAAATGTTAGTAGCACTCTTCTAGATGGAGAAAATGATTACTTTTGACAAATGGCTAATTACAGGCATATTTTGAAACCTTCTTCCCTGTAATAGTGTTGACAAAACAAGGAAGATGTGGCAACCGGTAATGTCGTCATACCTAACTTTGTGAAACCTCAGTGTTCAACTTACAGTCAAAGATTTCAGTATTTTCTGAAGTTTCATAGCCTTAAACTTCCCTCTAGATTTCTAGCTGTTTTGAAAAGGGAGATGAACATATGCCAGTACACTCAAATCAGGGAAGCCATTTTCAAATGAAGAAGAAAAGCTATCCTAAGAGATTGAGTAAAAAAAGAATGAAAAAAAATTGGCAACTTGTTAGGTTGGAGAGGCACTGCCAACTTTTCCTACTGAAACTGAACTACTGCAGAGCCAAGACTGTGGGTTTGAGGTACCTCAGGCTTAGGTCTCCCACTTCCTGGGCAAGTACTGTCACAAGTAGCTGATTTTAGTAAATTGGGCATCCCCTTCACCAGCTGTGTTTTTTAATGAGAATGACTAACTTTTTCTGGTTTGTGCTTAAGTCTTGTCAGGCACAGCCCGCACTCAGAGCATGTCTGATTTACAGTGAAAGTGAAAAATATATTTCCATTTTAACATTTAACTGTTTATTCCGCTTAAGTATTGTTTCCTTTATTGTAGACTAAGATTAACCTAAAACTGAGACAGTCTAACTTAATCCTCAACCACTCCATAGCCAAAACATTAGATACTGAGTTTGGCCCCCAACCTCATCCATGGCTGTGCCTCCTGCTGTGTTTGAAATGCACAGAACAATTAAAAAAAATCCTCTGAACTTTGAGTGGTGTAGACACAATAAAATCTGCAATAAGCTGTATATTGCTTTATTTTTCTTTGTAAACCTGTCTTTCTTTTTCTTTAGTTACTAGGTGCTTGACAGAGATTTGTCACCTTCTTACTTGTAAAATGTGGATTTCCTGTAAAAAATGAGGAAAAAGTTGGTCTCCCCACTATTGCAGGGTAACTTAACCTATCCACAAACATGGTTTGTCCATTTTAGCTTTGAACAATACTTTACCTGTTGAAAGTAATCCTCTAAATGTTCACTGATTGTTCTTGTAGGGGAGGTCAGAATCGTGTCCCTTGATAAAGCTATATATATGGCTTGAGCTGTTGAACATACTTTTGCTTTTTCCTGATTAATCTGAAAAGGTTATATAGAGCAGCCTTGAGGAAAGGTTATTGAAAAGAAAATACTTAGAGTAGTTCTTTCCTTACTGCAGGAAAGAAGTTTAGGGTTCTTTGAAAGTGGCACAAGCTGGTGGTTAAACATCGCTTTGGTAGTGGTTAGTGTAATTAACACTTGTCATCTTTGAGGAATAAGTGATGCCTTTGGTAAAACATGAAACAATTGGGATAAGGGTCTTGGGTGATACTGAGGCCAGTTGTCCATTTTGATCATGGTGCTTGTGAGTCAATTGTCATATCTTGAAATTTAACAGAAAGCATCCTTAAGGTATTTTTCAAGGAATGTACTGAAGTATTAAGGCTCTTAATTGAATCTCCAGAGTTGTGGTCATAAAATTGGCTTGCATCAAATACATGAAATAAATGGTTAGGAAAAAAGACTTGCACAAGCTGTTAGCTCTCTAAAATCTGTTCCAAATTCTAGAATGAGTGCATAATTCAAATAGAAGAGCTGGTCACTAAAGCCCTACAGTGCTGGGCCACAGCTGGTGTTGAACTGCTCTTATTGATAAGTGTGGCTTATGCTCCTTTCTTGGAACCTCAATGTCTACTTTTTGTTTGTTGTTTTTCCTCCTGAGAATACTTTCTGTGATTTAGTGACAGCACTGCTTTGGTCATATCCTGCTGTCTTCCAAAGAGGTGAACTTCCTGGACTGCTGCTTTTTTGTTTTGTTTAGCTGCCTTATAATCGACCAACCTGCTGGAAAGTGCCTACTTTCAGACGTGTGCATCACCTCTATGGCAACTGAGAGGTCCAGCGAATTGTCCTTTGTGCCACGCAATTTGTAGGATTGCTATAAAATGCTCAGTTGGCACTCTTTAACAGTAGGGTTGAAAAAATTCCATACTACCTGTTGAGACATAAACATGCTTTTTTTAAAGGAAGGACCTTGAATGTTTATAATTGTTGCGTGAGTTGCAAATCAAAATGAAAACTTTTTCAGGAGACCCTGTTCTTGCAATTCACAAAATAAGTGTGTTCAGCTGGTGTTGCATGTGTTTTTTCCTAAGCTGTTGAAATTTGTCTGTGTTATCTTTGTAAGATGAGGAGCTCAACTACTCCATTTCCAGTTACTAAGAAAATAAGTTACACTGAAAAAGTCAAGCATGACTGACTCGGTGATAAGAATAAGTTTGCTCTTATTGATTAATAGTATCCTCTGGTTTATATTTTATTTAATTAATGATTTCATTTTGGGTTACTGAGTCATGTTGTTGAATAGGAAACTGTTCTGCTTGGCTGGCTTTATTTAAATACACATGTAATAAAATTCCTGAGTTGTTGATAAATCTGAGACTTTTTAAGTTTTTCATAGTTTTTCTGAAGAATTTTTAATGACACTTATGCATGGTACAGGAGACACAAACTTGAGTCCTTTTTTTCCTACTTCTTTCAAATCAGGGCCTTAAGGTGAAACTGTATGCTGTTTCTGCAGTTCAGTTTCCATAATACATTTCCAGGAAGAAACTCCTTTATCTTTGTTATTCCCTTGTAAAATAAATTTGTCATTTACTGTCCTCCTGCATTGTCTTTAAAAAGCTTTTGTGCTTGAGCTTTCCCATTGTACTTTAACTGAAATATATATAACATTTAAAGTAATATTTAGCTTTTTCAATCAGTGTTGAATTTTGCAGCCCAAATGAACCTAGGCTAAAATGGAAACTGGAGATAGTTGTTGAATATTGAGTCTGCTCTTGATGACATTTCCTGATTTTACAGGCTTTCCTGTTCCCTCTACTTTTACAGTTTGTGTTGTATATGTTCTATGTGTCTTAAGAGCGACCAGGATCCACTTTCTGTACTGATTCTATAAAGCTGCTGCTTAGTAAAGATATGACCTGTGGCTGGTGGTTTGCTGAAGCTATTGGTTGGTGGCAGCTGCCAACAAATCCCGATGCACCATTGTCCATCATTAGGGCATATCATGAGAATGAGCAGCAAGTATCATTGTTTGAAACACAGGACCTGCCCGTGCCTTGGGCACTGTACACAGTGGTGGTTGCTCACAAGGGGAGCTACAGAATGGAAGGGAAGTGGACTTCCTAAAAGTGGTCTGAAATACGTGGTGTGAGTTGGAGGTGACCAACACTTAGAGAGTCACCAAGGCAGTGGGTAAAGAAGTTGTGGAGCTGTTATTCACCAAATTGTGCAATATTAAATTTTAGAGTGCTGACTGAGGTTTGATTTAGAAAAGAAAATACACAAGGAGCGGCAAACATACAGTTTGTTAATACAGAAGATTACACACGCAGATTACACCAGCAGATTCAAGAAAACTATCTCACATGCATCAAATCCATAACAGATGCAAGTGAAATAGGCAGAGATGTGCACTTTACCAGCTGCAATGGAACTGCTGTGAATATTGGGAAGTCTGAGCAAAATGGATGTCAAAGCAATGATTAAGGCTCATGTGCTGATTGTGTTGGAGACAGAACGCCCTTAGACTGACCTCTGGTCTCAGTAACATGCTTCTGTTTTCTTACTGAGCTTCTTCTATCTCGAAAGTGTTCAAGGAGGAAAATGTCATTTTATACTTTGTTTATAGAATTTAAACCAGGTCCTCAAGCTGTTCTCAAGTTACTATTTGACAAGCAGAAGGCTACATGATAAGTGTAATGTTTTTAGTAACTTCTGCGTTCTGGAGTAGCTCAGAGTTGCAATACCACATTGTGTACAAGCTTTAGAGTAAGTTTTTAACAACTTTTTTTTCCTAGAATTTTTGTATACTCATGTGTGAAAGTTTGCAAATGTTGGTTCCAGCCATTGTTGTTGTTAATATTTAGAGACATCAGTTTTTGTTGGCAAATTTCTCTATTAATTCTTATAACTATGCAATAGGAAGAACCCTAGGAAACAATGCCTAATTTATAATTTTACAGTAATTTTGAAGCATGTATCTATTTGGATCATATCAAAATTCCAGTATTCAAAATTATTGTGGCATAATTATTTAGTAGAGAAGAAACCTTCAAAAAAAAGTGGAGAGAAATGTGTGTATTATAAAGAATATGACATACTTCTGGTATCATTAGTCTTAGAACATTTACTCTCTTATTCACTAGTAGCTCTACTTTTACTGTTAACAGGAGGGATTGGGAGGAATACATCTCAATAGAAGCCATAGGGAATGAATGCACGTGTGTATGTTGTGCTACTAAATATGTAATTAATTGGTGAAATCTGGATTATAATCCATGTAAAGTGAAAGAACAAGTAACATGATATATGTGAGGTAGTCATTGGGATGGACAGAGAGACATATCTATATGGATCTATCTACACACACATTATAATGTTTTTATTTTCTTTTCCTTCACAGAATCCTGATCACCATCATTTTACTTGTTTTGTGGGTTTTTAAAAATCAGATTTACAAGATTCTTTTAAAAAACGTTGAAAAATTCAATAGCCTAAAGATCCCTAGTTAAAAGAGAACTAAGATAATTTAAGTATCACTTAAATGCATGCGAAACATTTTCACTTGCCACAGATACTTTATTTTTGCACATGTAAATTCATTGTGGTAGAAAAGTCATTCTTTTGGCAACTTATTTTTCAACAACATTCAGAGTATAAGTCTCTGGATTCTTTTCAGTCGAAGTTTGCCTCCAGAGGTTCAGGGTTTCCATGGTATCTAATCCTTGTTTAACAGACATACTTGGTATTTCTGCACAGCTGTGGAACGACAGTAATGGTCTTCTGTTCAGCTTTTCTGCTTCTAGTGCAGATTTTACATCTTTGACCTTCTGACATATTAACTGCTGTTGAAAAATTTCTGCAGAGATGCCTCATAAAAAAAAAACCAAAACAACCAAACCAACCCTCTTTGTTATCATGAAGGGATATTGCTAGATCTGAGTGTTGGATAGTTGATGCTTGCCAAGTGATGGGATAGTGAGGAAAAGAAAATGATGTGCATCTGTTCTGTGCAGTCAGAAATTCTAATCAGATTTGATCACTTAGTTTTGAATACATAAAAGCAAAAAGTAGCTGAAAATTTCTATACTTCTGTATTTTACGGAACTACCTTATAAGCTTGATTGCTTAGTAGTTCAGTGTATATTAATCTGAAGTTACACCAGTCTTTAGAGGATGGTGTTTCTCTGGAGTGCTGTGGCTGTGGCCAGGACTATATTGCAGCAGAGCATGCATTTGGTAGTGAACTGGAAATAGTTGCCTTCCTGCTAGCTGATCTGCATGGGTTCATGGTAGATTGGTGTTAAAACACACATTTGAAGAAAAAGGCATGTTGTAAACTACCTTATTTGTGGACGATAAAAAACTGATACTGAGGAGAAAGCTAGTAATTTAAAATACGATGTGGTTTGCTTAACTTCTTTTTTCAAGAATCCTTGTATTCTTGAGAATTGTGAAGTATTTCTTTCAAAAAGCTGTTGTGGCTATGTTGTTTTTTTTTTTTTTCAAATAAACACAAAAATGAAAACATTTATTTTGCGAAAAGATTTATTTATCTCTTCTGCTCTTAAAATTATTCTCTAAGTGTAATTACGAATTATTGATTTTAGTTTTGATTTTTCGGTGGCTACTAGTGACCTAAATCAGAGCTGATTGATCTTAGCACTTGCCTTCAGCAAATTTGCTGATGACACCAAGCTCTGTGGTGTGTTTGACATGCTGGATGCCACCCAGAAGGACCTTGACAAGCTTGAGAAGTGTGTGGGTGCAGAGACCATGAATTTCAAAAAGGCCCAGTGTATAAAGGCCTGTGACTGGGCTGGGGCAATCCCAAGTGCAAACACAGGCTGCGGAATGAACAGATGGAGAGCAGCCCTGCCCAGAAGGACTTGGGGGTGCTGGTGGGTGAGAGGCTGGACATGACCCAGCCATGGGCACTCCCAGCCCAGAAAGCCAAACGTGTCCTGGGCTGCATCCAGAGCAGCGTGGGCAGCAGGGCCAGGGAGGGGATTCTGCCCCTCTGCCTTGCTCTGGTGAGACCCCACCTGCAGTGCTGCATCAGCTCTGGGGTCCCAGCACAGGAAGGACACGGACCTGTTGGAGCGAGTCCAGGGGAGGGCCATGAGCATGGTTAGAGGGATGGAACAGCTCTCCTATGAGGAAAGGCTAGGAGAATTGGGATTGTTCAGCCTGGAGAAAAGAAGGCTCTGGGGGTACCTTATGTCAGCCTTGCAGTGCCTAAAGAGGCTGTGCAAGAAAGGCAGAGAGGGTCTTCTTACAAGGGCATGCAGTGACAGGACAAGGGAGAATGGCTTCAAAATGCAAGAGGGAGGGTTTAGACGAGGTATTTGGAAGAAATTCTTCACTGTGAGGGGTGTGAGACATTGGAAGAGGCTGCCCAGCAAAGCTGTGGGCACCCCATCTGTGGAAGTGTTCAAGGCTGTGCTGAATGAATCTTTGAGCAATCTGGTCTAGTGGAAGGTGCCCTTGTCCATGGTATAGGGGTTGGAACTCTGTTATCTTTAAGCTCCCTTCTAACCCAGAACGTTCTGTGATTCTGTTCGTGGTGATTATGGTTTAATGATACAAGTTTTATGTGTTTTTCTAAAAATAAAAATAGCTGATAGTATGAGCTGTTGATACTGTTAGGTGGCATTCAGAAAAAAAGAAACAGTGTTTTTTCTAAAAGGTTCAGAATCAAATCTTATTTCAGGATTTTTTTTTTTCTTGAAAATCTCAAGATTAAGATTTTGCTATTTACAGATAAATAAATCTTATTTTTAGACCAGTTAAGCTAAAAAATGCAGTATGTGGTTACAAAACAAGCATTAAATTTGCAGCCTGTATTTGTTGAAGTGAAGTTATTTTTATGTAGCAAAAGATCTATGCTTTCACGCCTCATTTGTAAAAAGCAGTTTAGTGCAGGCTTACAAATCACTACGAGTAGGCAAGTGTAAAAGGACTTGAATTTTTCAGCAAATGAAAGCATCAGGTGAAACACAGATATGAGAAGCTCCCTGCTAGCTTTTTGAAGTGGGATAGCTTTTTTTTCTTTTTTACGCAAGGTAGAGGCCTTGTTAAGCCTCTAAGGTGGGGGAATGATGCCTTGGATTTTAACTTCCATGTTTTTCAAATCCTGTAGTGCTTAATGTGCAACGCTGAAGTGCCTTGTAGCCTGTTAGCTGCTGTTCTCTCATGTTAGGATAGACATAACAAAGCCTCTCTGAGCCTGTTCTCCAAGGACACCCAGACTGTCCTAGGACCAAAATGTGTAAACTAACATCTTGAGAAGGGGGAGTAAGCTGGGGAAATTACATCATTAGCTAAAGTTTTAATTGGTGAATTTATGCTGATATGCAAATGGACCAAAACCTATAAAGGTGTGAAAAACTCATGACTCGTTGTCCATCTTGGGGTGTATTTTGAGAGCAGCCTCTGGCTCCCCACGGTGTGCCTTTGAAGGCCTTTCAAATAAATATCCACCTTTATTCCCTTACTCCTGTCTGGTCTCTGTTTCTAGGTAGCCACTTCAGGCATCAGTTGCACCTATCATATTTACAGTGTTGTAAATTTCTGTGGAATAAATATGTATGTACCAGTATGGAAGATGTCAGGAATCTAATGCAGAAATGTCTGAGTTTTTTGTGCACTGCACTGGCAATCTTGAGTCTGTCATCCTTTCCCTCCAATGCTAGAAGCTGCAATAAATGGATGGTTTTGGTTGGCCTTTTTGGTCATAATGTGAAAAACTGGTAATAGAAGGCCAGGGTAACTTCTACCAAGTGAAGAAGATAAATCTCAATTGCCAAGAGTTTTGCTTTGTGTGAAGGAAGTGTATCAATGGACTGTTCTGCATACAGAGGTTGAACTTGCATGATCTAGTTGCTTGTCTCCACAGTTTTGCTTAAAGCATAGTATTAAGTCCAGCATCACGGAGCTTCTGTGTATTCTATTAGTTTTAATACAGTTTGGAAGAACCCATGAACTTGTTAGTGTGAGGTCAAAACTGGAAGAGTCAAAGCTCCTTCAAAAAATGTAATTTCATTTGAAAGGTAGAAAGTAGGACATGTTAAAAGTGCTTTGTAATTTATGATTGCTAATGAGAATTTTATGTATCTCTATGGTGCCGTAGACAGAACCATCACTTAAAAGGCACATTTTGACAAAATGAGCTGGTGGTAATAAAGATATTAAAAGAAACAGGAAAAGAAAGCTGGCTAGTTGTTTGGCGTTTTGTTTTGTTTCTAACTGGTATGGCAGTATCCTCTGCATAATTTTGTGCTACACTAAAGAAATTATGTAAGCAGCATGAAAAAAGCATGTTTCTAAAAAGATGATTTTTAAAATATGTGCAACATGCTGTTGAAATTAATTGTATTGCAATAATTTTATAATGTGCTAGTTTCCATAAGTTGTATTTTATGAAAGGAGTAAAGACCAGCTTTTGAAATGTAATACCAGGTAACAGAAATTGCGTGGTGTTTGTACAGTATGACTAGAACTAGCATGTGCTACTTCAAGGCACTTTATCAGAGAGCATCATTCTAATCTCATGTATGTATGGTACAGGTGATATAAGACATCTTATATCCTTTTCCCCTGATTTTTTTTAAATGGCATAATTGAATAACCTGCCTGTATTGCCACTCTTGTAGAATCAGTCAGTTCATCAGAAATGAGGCAAACTCTGTTTAGCCAGGAAAGCAAACTTCTGTAAGGCAGATAAAGTTACTATCTGCAGACAGATGAAAAATGTTAAGTAGAGAATGAGATCTTCCACTTTTAGTTTGTATTTTGATAAGCCTAAATGTTTAAAGTATCTGCATCAGTCCCTTCAGTAAAAGCTTCTGTTCTAAGCACTTTCTCGTGGGTCATGTTTCTTTGTAAGCTGTCAGCTGATTTCAGATGTTGCATCTGATTACTTTGGTAATAATAATACAAAATAACAGACTTAAGGAAGTCAATTGTAGAAGGAATAATTGTGTACATTTTATAAGATTATTTTTAAAAGAAATTATTGATGTAGAAGTAGAAAATAAAGGTAGCTGTATTTTATACAATATTTTGGTGCTGAAAAGTCTGGCATTGATTTTAACTTCTGAAATGAAATAGTGAATCACTGTTTTGTAGATCTTTTCTGGGAAAGAATCTGAAGATAGTGTGGGGTAAAAATCATATGAAGGAAACTGTTATGTTTTCCTGTGCTGTTCACCCTTTAGTAGTTACCACGAGACTGAGTTGTTGTCAGCAGAACGGCCATTGCTCCTCAGCTGATTGTTGAATTTTGCATGTCCTAACATAGGTAATCTTGAGAATATGAGCCTGTATTGTACTGTAGTTTGAGGGCTGCAAAAGCAGGGATTGAAATACTGGCATTAACAGTTTAGGAGTAATGTGTCAAATTTTTTTTTTTTTCCCTTTTAATGGTAAAACTCCATATAGTCATGCAGATACCCCAAGTACAGACTAAAACATGAAGCAAAAAAATTTCAGTGTCACCTACTTTTAGAATGTGAGGGAGGGAATAGGGGAAGGTACTAATTTACAGTTGTCTGTGGTTTATTAGGTCTTGGTAATTGTTTTGACCATAATCTTGACAAAAGCAGCTATATTGCTTACTACCAAATAATGGTTCATTGGAGGCTTGGGAGAGGCTGAGATGATGGACTGTGAGTTCTGCTTAGTCCTTTAATTATGAAGTAGGTAAAACATTCTTTCTATTGGAAAAAGAAAATTGTGGATACTATTTATATACTTTCAACGTTAAATGCTGCTTCAGGTGACATTTAAGTACATAGCATAAGTAATGCTTTGAAACAGACATTTTCTGTTGCTTTCTGGGTCTTTTTAGCTTGGTTTCTATGGCAATGAATCCTATGAAGAGTGTCAGGCCTCTTCTTCCCCTGTCTCCAAAAATAACTTCTAAATTTACCGCCAGTAGAAGCCAAAATTAAACATGAAGGGGGAGGCTCAAAGGTGGTCAGATTCCTACTGGTTTCAATCAAGCTGGTGACTCCAGAGAGGAGAGTCAGTGCTGTGTGAAGACAAGGCAGAGTTGCTACAAGACAAAATTATATAACCTCAGCTGTCTACCCTGCTGGTGTGGGCAAAATTTCCAGTTTACTGGGGCAAGTTCTGCTGCAGTTGGGGAGTTTTATTTTGTTTTGTTTCTTAACCCCGTGAAGTAGTCCTCTGCAAGGAGCTGAAGTTACTGCCTTGAGGGGAGAGTAGGATACAAGACACTTGAACAAGAACTAACAAAAGCTGTGTTCGTGGAGCAACTTGTGTTTATTATTCTAGCTGTAAACACTCAAGCTACTTAATCCAATTATTGTAATTTTTTTTTTTTTAACTAAAGGGGTGAAGATTTTTAAGTTGCTGCATTAGAATAACCTTGGTTCTTGTTAGAATTCTGAGAGGCCTCTATAATAGAAGAGAGGATAAATAGAAATACTTGGTTCCTGAATATAAATCTTACAGAATAAAGACACTTTGAGTGCACTAAAGGGTATAACTGGTCTCTGTTGTATAGAACCCTTAGGATGGAATTTTTCCATTTCCTAAATGCAGTTGCTATAACCATTGAATGACTCATTAACTTTATCTTTGAAGGCAAGAAGTCTCATGTACATGTTCTTTGTTGGTTGTGGTTGGTTTTTTGGTTTTTTTTTTTCCCTTTTTAGGAGTAATATGCTATTTGGCTAGTGATGTGCTTGTGGATCTCTGTATCTTCAGAATAGTGACAGCACTTACTGTGGTGTGGTAGGGAAAAAATGTTGCAGTGATTGAAGAGGAGGAGGACAGGAGAGGAAGAATGGACGTAACAGATATCCATTTAAGTTTGCTTTACTTTTTCCCCTGCCCAAAGACCAGGTTTTGGTGGGGTAGTCAGCTATACACACATCCCAAATGGGTGTGAGTGTACCAGCCATTAGTGTCAGAACTATGACAGTAGTGTTTTGTTCTTTATACCTTAGTTAATCAAATTAGTTTTATTTAAGAATGGTCTTATTTTGGCTATATCCATTGCAGTACTAGATTTTTCTTGTGAATTATTGTACTTAACTTAGAACCATAACATTTTTTGCTCTCAACTTGCTTGATCAACCTTTTTAGAGTTGAGTGGTTTGTATTATCACTTGCTTTCTGTATCCCAGAATATATTAGGTTATTTTGAAGTGCTTTTGTTTTCTTTGACTTTAACTACTCAAAATGGCTAAAAATATTTCTCATATTACTGCTTCTTCTGGATCACGTATTAGGCATTAAATGACCTGATTGCTCAGTACCCAGAAACCCTCAAAAACCTATCATTTCTATTGAAGGTGACCTCTGAGCATCAGGAAACATTTTTTTCTTTTTTTTTTCCCCTTATTTTTAGTAATGTGAAGGTGACTGAGCAATGAAACAGGTTTTCTGCATAGCCCATGTAGTCTCTATTTTTGATGATATTCAAAAGGTGTCTGGATGTGATCTCATACATCCAGCTGTAGGTATCTCTCTTTGAGCAGAGAGGTTGAACTAGATGGGCTCAGAGATCCCTTTCTACCTCAACCATTCTGTGAACTTGGATATAATCCTCATATTAAAACAATTTTGGTGTGAGTGTTATATTGCATAGTAAGAAATTTAGAATTCTTCTTTCTTAGAAGGCCCTTTTTCCAATAATCTGTTTGTACTTTGCCTAATAAAAATAATTGTAGTTATATTCTTAATATTTGTGATTGAAATAATATTTTGCTGTAGGGTGTTTGTAACAAGTACCAATTTGAGGTTATAGAATTCTTCTTTTAAATATGTTTAATTTAATCTTATTTTTTGGTCTGGGTTTTATGTGTGGTGCTTCAGTTGTTGCCTTCTAGGCATCTTGTCTTGTAGTTCACACTACTGGGAACTAGGATTTTTTTAATTTCAGTACTCTTTCTTTTTAAAAGCTTGATATATTCTAAGAACTATCAAGTTAGCTAAGATAATCAAAAATGTCTTATGTAAGAAAAGATATTAGCTGCTGGATCTGAATTCCGCATCAGTCAGCATTCTTCCTTATCTAATTCTTATTTCTGTATATGCTTTACTGGACTTGTCTTTTTAAAACTGCGTCTTAATCAAGAAAAAAAACGAACCAGCAACTTGAAGTTTTGTAGGGAAAGGATTTGCTTCCAGAGTGTAAAGAAAGGCAGAATATTTTGAGGTCATAGAATTTGCATGGAGAAGCCCTTTGACAAGATGTAAGAGAATGAAAATCCCAGTTACAGAAGTAGAAATCTGTCTTAATTATTTTTCTTCTAGATAAATACAAATAAACAATAGTATTTCTCACGTGATGAGTTTTAGAATAGGTTAATGCGTTTTATGACTGTATATAAGAACAAAAATATAATGGTATTAAAATAATCATATAATAGTATTTTGCCGCTTAGTAAACATGGAAAACTCCAGATTTTTAAGACTCCCTGTACATCACTGAGAAGAAAACCATTCCTGGGAAAAAAAACCCCAAAAAAGTCAAGGCAGTTAAGATAATTTTTAGCTGATTGCTTAAAAGAATTTAGCTAGAGTGCTTAAAGTGGTCACATGTTGTTTTCTAAATAATTTGTTTTGTTGATGAGAGTAATCTTCTCTCTTTGATCATGTCTCTGCAAGTATTAGATTGTCATGGGAAGTATTCCCTGAACACCTCTGAAATGTGTATGTTTTTCTCCTAAGCTTCACAATGAGGATGATCCCCCAGAGTCTTCAGCAGCAGAGCAGCCTTCGACGTCTGCAGAGACTCCGCAGCCTCCGCAGACAGCAGCCTTACCTGAGGCAGACACTTCCCCTCCTCCTTACTGTAGCATAGCTGTGGAAGCAGCTGCAACCTCAGGTATTTTTCTCAAATAGCAGCTTGCCAGGGATGAGCGTGTATGAATCAGCCTCTGGTTCAAAGAAGTCTGATGCTGCCGTGTGGGTTTTTTTTTCCATGCACACAATTTCAGTGAAAAGCTGCCTTTGGATGTGCAGCCCTTTGGTTTGTTCAGAAGAAGCACACTTGGAAATTACGCTGATTGTTCCAAATTTCTAGACTAAATGGATGTTCATTAATTAGCTTAATAGGTTTTATTTAAGTCTGCTTATAGTTCATTTCCACATTTAATCTACATCTTTGAGTAGTGCTCCATTATTAGACCTCATTAGCAATTTTCATTGCCTCTTTATAAAAATCTTCTCAGACCTCTTTAGTGTGAGACATGGTTTGGTGAAAATACTGGCATGGAAAGGTTAATTTTGCTTTAAAGGCTCTTGCGAAAACTTATGAAAAATGAGTAATGGGTCTCTTTATCCATTTATTCACTGCTCCCTTTCTTAGGAGATTGTGACTTTTCTTGGGGATATGGGAGACTTAATAGCAGGCAACATTGAAGTTCCTATTTAAGTAAAGTTGTATGGATTTTTGTCTCCCATGTGCCAAATAAATATTTTAGGCTCAACTGCCAACCTATTTTTTTTTAATGTTTGTTAAAAGAACGGGTTCCTGTTCCTGTTCTTTGAGACAGTGTTTGCAAGTATAATACCTAGCTGTGTGGAATTATCCCTATGTATAACATCCTTGTGTTGGTGTGCTGGCAAATCTGTTGACCACGTAACCTGTGCTGACAAATCTTTACCATGTAAACAGCCTTTTAATGAACTACTGCTGGCTGTAGGAGGAAGCTCAAGGCGTAGTTTAACTATTAATTAATATTGTTAACAGTTCTATTCTCTATGGTGATGTTTTACTGTTACAATACAGAAGAATGAAGTCTATGGTCCATTTTGATGGAAGGAGCATTTTTAAAAGAATGTTGAAATTGAAATCTTGGAAAAACTGATTTTCAGAGAGCAACTGGAGTTGGCAACAGGGCCACACTAATAAGAATACAGCATGGCTATTATCAGCCTGAACAGACAGATTGATACTGATATTTAAAAGCTTTTTTTCCCAAGATCTTTGTGTGTATATGTTTTGTATGATTAGATAAAAAGCATTTGGTTGGAATGCCTGGGGATATAACTAAACAAATATGATTTTTTTTCTTCATAAATTTGTTGACTCCTTGCCAGCATCATGTTAAGGTTTCTACTTTGGGTAGCAGCTCAAAGTACCGTCAGTCTGTTAAAAGTTTTTCTTTTAAAAATATTTTTAAGAACTTAAAATGCACATATCCTCAGTTTCAGCCTCTGTAAAAAAATATACTTTAAAGTTAAATAATCATGTGCATGTGAAAATTAATATTCTTGACATCTTGCTGGTTTAAAAATAAGTAACTTCTTTATTTTGAACAGACACACACAATGAGTTTTATCCTGTACCACCTCCATACAGTGTAGCTACCTCTCTTCCTACCTACGATGAAGCAGAGAAGGCCAAAGCTGCAGCCATGGCAGCTGCTGCAGCTGAAGTTGCCCAGCGAGTAAGTTATAGTTCTGCTGTATTTCAGTTTTGTGAAACATGGTTGGCTAATTATTTATAACAATTGGGCCCATATTATGACCCATTACTGTAACAATGGTGGGCTGATGATTTAAATAATTTGGATGTTTAGGTTTATATAGATAGTGTAAGTTAATTGTAAATACTATAAAAAGCACATCATATTCAGTCTTTTGAGAGGCATAGCTGTCTAAACAGCTTTAAAACCCAAATTTTGCCCTGTTTTAATATTTTATCCAGTATTTTGTCAACTTTTAAATAGGTATCTGCTACTAATGTTACTTTGTAGAGTTATCACTGATATTTACTGTTTTGGATGGTAAGAACAAAAAAATTACCAAAGACCTTTAGAGAGGAAGGGTGAATTCCAGCAGTCTGGAAGGGTCATGACCCCAAATCATGTAGATGGTTTTTAAAAGAAAAGGTTCCTATTGTTTGATTTATGGAAACTTAAATACTGAAGTTCAAAGAAATGTTCGAAGTACTTAAAAAAGCCCCTACATGAGTTGTGGTAAACAGTTAATAGGCGTATATTCAGTGTTTCTGGTTTTGTGATAATTATCCTTATGTAGAATACGGTCTTCAAAATAGAAGATTGGTATCTGCAGTTAGTGATAAATGTTAGTTAGTAAGCGAGTTTCTTCTTTTAGGTTTTGGAATGTGGAAATTCTGCTGTTTGGTAGTATTGACCATAATATACTATACCCAAAAATGGCTTCCAGTACTTTCACTAGAAATTTCCTCCTTGAGATCAAATGTGATTACATTGATAATACGTTTAAAATCTTACCGGCTGTGGTGTACTCGCGACTGGAAAAAAGCCTTTACTCACCCAGCAGTCCTTCCTTGACTGCTGTCACAGTGCTCGCAGTGCACAACACTCACTTTAAGGTATGCACAGCTAAAGTTAAAAGTGGATTTGTGTAACATCACCAGGGACAGTGTCACAGAAATCTGTTTGACTGAATTCAGTAAGAAACCACGGAGAATTGACTTCCCAAGTTTTAGCAGTGAGGGGATGATCTCCATCGTTACATTTTATCTGCTCTAATGGGAGCATGGATTCTTTGTAGTCTGTCCTTGCTGCTTGCTACATAAGTGAAACTTTTGCTGAAAGACTGGTTTAAATGAAACCCTTATTCTGAAATTAGAACCTTGGAGCTACAACAACCCAAACCCTAACATCTAGAGTACCTGTGACGCTGCAGACAGGATGTGCAGCTCTCGCAAGATTCTTGTTCTTACATCTAAAACGCTATGAATTGCACATTTCAGACATACAAGCTGTCTGCCTTGATTACTCAGCCTGGGGTTCAGCCAATTTCAAGAATAAAGCTAAGCAAAACAAACAAAACCCCATAACAAAACATATTTTGTCTTGTTATTTTAAACTTTTATTTACTCTTTCCTACAAGTCCAGGTCACTGTGACAGAAACATCTTTTGCCCTTCCTCAAACAGTCTGCCTGGTTTTGGTCAAACCACAAATCTTTGGAAAAGGAGTTTCCACAGTTGATACATACAACTTCTAATTTTGTAAATGCATGGAGATGGTCTTGCATGGAAAAGTTTAGGCTTCTTGTAGCTCTGAAGGGGATGAAACTCCAGATGTGCTGTTTCCAGTGAACATTCTCAAATGCTCTGTATCAGAGTAGAATTACAGAACTAAAAGTAGATACACCTTATGGCTGCTCTTGACTGCTCTGGACCTGAGAAATAGCAATTTCTGGTGTGCCCTGAAGCAGTTTTATTATTCTTAGCCTTCAGTTAAAACGGAAAGAAGTAAGCCACTAGATTCAGCTCTCTTCAGTGGTGAGTGGAGGGAAGAAGGACAATGGCTGAGCCTCTGAAACTTCCATGCTGTGGGAAGAGAAGTCTGGTTTTGATTGAGCAGGGAGGTAACTGGCTCTGGCAGGGATCAGAGAGAATGGATCCAAGTCAAAATAAGAAAAGGCAAGGATGAATGGAGAGCAATGGTATGGACAGAGTAGGAAGACTTAAATGAGAAGCAGAAGGGAAAAGGATTAACTGAGATTGGTGGAGAAAGGAACCCAGATGGGGACAAAATGTAGTACTGGGAAAGGAACTGAAGCTAGTGTGTGAGAAAAAAGACCAGGGAGGGAAAAGGAATCTGGAGTTAAAAGGCAAGAGAGCTGGATACAGTGATGGAGTGAGAAATAAACTTTTTCACAGTCTGCTTTGCTAGAACATACAGGAGAACTTGAAATTCAGGAACTATGAGCTGACACCACAAGAATTTCACTTACTTAAAAAAATCAGTAGGGACACACTGTCATTCCCCCAAAGCAGAGATTGACTAGCAGGTTCTAGACTTATGGCAGTACTAAGTTAGTATCAGAAGTGTATCTGAAAGTCACATTCTTGCTGACTGCTGAAGAGGTTAAGTTTGGCAGTAATTCTGCTCAGTTTGCTTCTGGCACTTTTTTT
>WEKY01030883.1:2272-28046 GCA_013390045.1 Picathartes gymnocephalus
AGGCAACAAAGACAAATTTATTTTGCAGATGTATTAACTGAAGGGTAATGTACAACACATAGAAGGTAATTATTGAGTGTTCATAAGGTTCTTTCTCAAGTGTTGCATCCTGGCTTACATACTAAAGGACAGGAAGCCTACAATGAAAGTAAGAGAAACTGATATAAATGTCTGGAAATGTTGAAATAATTGGTTTATCTATATCTATTAAGCTTCAAAAAAGTTTAATCTTAAAAACAGACATCACACCTGACTCCCCGTGTCTATTTCAAGCAGAACTCTAAGTAGATGTCATCTGCAGCAGGGACAACTCCACCTAATACTGGGAAAACCCTCCATCTCTGATCACACGTGCACTACAGCAAAACCACAAAAGAGCCTGTATAAGCTCATTCTTCAGTGTTTCTAAGAACAATTCAACATCCACATCACAGAAAGGTTCATGATAAACAATCCTATCTCAAAGCAAAATAACAGACTAACAAGAACTTTTCTGAGAGCCTCTTTCAACCCAATGCTTTTATAAGTAAATCACATGGACAATATGAAAATGAGATGGTGTGAGATAAATTAGTATTTCAAAGATGGCAGATTTGAATGACTGCTCTCAGGACTTACTTTAGCTCCAACACTGCAACTTCCAGTACTCCCAGTGCTGCCACTTACTACTCCTGTGAACCTTGCCTCTAACAATTCTTGTCTTCTTGGGTCCAGGCTATGAAGTTCATCCATTGCTCCTAAAAAATATATAAAAGTAAGTTCACTACATTTCCTAATATTTGCAGTGGAATATTTTACAAACAAGCCAAACATACCACTGGCCTATGCAAAGGAAGGATCTGTACCCTCAACTTGACAATGACTCACTATCTGTCACCTAAGAACCAAAGCACTCAAGGAATTACAAAAATTTTGTGGAAAGTTCTGTGTATCAGAATAGCCTTGTCAATTCTGGTTGAAAACTAGAACCTGTTAGAGGCATGTAAGAGACACAGAGTCTGCAGTATGCAATACGCCAACCAGGCAATTATTTATAGATTAAAAACTAGCTGACAGGAACCAAGTATTTTCCAGCATAAAACCTCCCAATTCCGCAATGCATTCTGCAAAGCTCGTTTTCTGTATTATCTAAATGTTAGACTATCAACATCAAAGATCAACAAGTAGGAATTATAGGGAAAAAAAAAAAGGAAAATCAGAAGGTAGATTGCAGTCCTCAACACATGCAAAGGAATGCAGTGTTATATGAAGGTCCAGAGGTCAGAGAAAGAAGGAGCACAATCAGCAATAAAAAAGGAACCAAGAATAACAGAGACCCTTGCAGAGGTGCTGGCTTTGACAGAACCCTGTAAATGGGGTAAAGCAGTGCTGCTGGCATCTGCAGGGAAAGTAAGGTGGAGGGAAATGGAGGAACAAAAGGAGTTTCTGATGAGCTCAGCCTACATGAGTAGGCTGCAACATGATGTGCAGCTTCCTAATTTGTATTTAAATCACTTACGGCTGTTTAATGAGTCTGAAAGATGATGTAGACAAATAAGTCCTCTGTATTTACACAAACTGCATTCTGTGTTTTTATCTTTTCAACTACTTGAACATTCAGTTTATCTTCAATTGGAAACATTTCAGTTGCTTTATTTTAAATAAGATATTTCATGTCCAAGTCTTTATGCCCTATTGTAGCAGCACATCCTTCAAGTACCACATAGTAAAATAGCCTCAATTTTTTCTGACTAAGACACAAAAAGTTGGGACGGTCCCACAGGACAACACAGCAGTTCAGAAAGGAATGGTGCCATGAAAAAAAGATTTTGAAATTCTGTTTTTGTGAAAACTAGTTTTCAAAGTTTAACTGCTGCTATAAACCTCTACCCATCAGCTAAACATTCTAACCAATGCACCAACATAGCTTTTCCCTCACTACTATTAAGTCGAAAGAGACTTTCTTATAGCACTCTTGGGTATCTCAAAATCTTCAGCATTCAAGCCCTAGACAGGTCTTTCTGACATTTTGGCCACTCCCAGCCCTGGATCTAACCCCTCTGGTAGGGAAAGCACTGGTTCTGCTATTTGGCTAATTCAAGTTGCCCTTTTTCCTGTAGGAAGGCAGATGATGGCAAGCGTGGTGTCATCACTCCTTTACCATGGCAACTGGTAACAGACCTCCTCCGATGGAAGAAAATCACACCAAGACATAAACAGCTGGTAAGCAAACAGCCAGGAAATGTGTTTGTAGCAGTCTTCTTTTGAAAAATCAAACCATGAGTGGCAGGTTGGAGATACCATATTTTGTTACTACATCCAAATGCAGCCATACATAGAGCTGGAGGACTCTTACAACAATGCAGGCGAGTTACACAGTTTGAAACTGCAGTTGGCTTCTCTGCAGTTTGTAATGCTGCTTCTGAACCTGCCTAGTAAAAATTTCTCCAATTTCCACATCCTTTAGACTGTAAACTCTCTGGGTTAAAAACTGTTTGTGTATGTACATGTATGCTAAGTGCAGAACAATCAGGAATCTTCTTTAAATTTTTGCTTCCTAAATTGTGCTTGTGTACTGCTTTCAAGGGTTTCTATAACAAATTGAACACTTCTCATATGCATAAAAAGTATTTCTTACATTTATGGACTATGTAGTAAGGATGGTTTTTTTTAAAGCAGATATGTTCAGCATAACTTTCCCAGTATGTATGTATGTAATCTATACCTTAATTGGAAATGCTCTGAAAAAGCATAAGAAATGAATCACAACAGGTTTGTCAGGAAAGTGTAAATGATTATTATTTTGCTTTGTAAGAGACGAAGTTTCTAAGTGTGCGCCACTCTGAAAAAACGCAAAAGTTTAGCAAAGTAAACTGTTTAATGAAGCAGGTCAAGCAACATTTTGATTTATTAGCCTATTTGATAGTCACTGCCCACAGAGGTTGAGCGATCACTTAAAATTACTGATGTAACTCCAGTAATTACAAAACCATGTGTACATTACAGAAATAGATACTACCATACCTTACATTGTTTATTTTATGGAATGTGGAAAAGCAATCATCACTGTGGATAGCTAAGGCTCATCTGAAGTACTGCAGGTCTCATGTACTGTGTCTCGATACTAATGCACTAAAAAGACCAGTACCCCTCGGTTAACTCACTGGTCAGAATGGTGACGTAGCAGGTAAAGGGGCAATCCACAGCACAGATAAATACAACCCTTTCTTTCTCTGCTCAGATTTTGGAGCCTATGCACACTAATTAATGCACTGCATTCTCTTCTACTTCTGCTGAAGTGGTTTTTTTGCTATTATGTTAGGGGGGTTTATTTTGGTTTGGGTTTTGTTATTGTTAAATATTCAAAACCAAAACGCAACATGCACTCTGCTGTCTTTGTGATTTAAAGGACAAGATAGAAAAGCTGGATTCAAATCTTATTTTAACAGAGAGAAATACCAGGAAGGATCTCAAGAATTGCCTTCCTCATTCATGTTGTAATCTAAAATACACCGTTCATATCCAAACACACAGCTGTTTTATTGAAAAAAGCAGCTCTGTACAATCCTTCAGTTGTCAGCACAAGTTATCTACTTTTAATGATGCTGGCAGCTTTAAGGCACTTCATGTGAGGGACAATTTTATTTTTTTTTTAAATTATAGAAATTACGTATTAAATGTAAGGGACATAAATTTTTATTTTAGCATTAAGTTTTATAAAGTCTCCTGCTCACAGAAAGTCTTACTACCAAAAAGACTGGCATAACTTACAGTCCTGAAAATATACCCAGACTTCTTATTTGAACTAATGTCATTCCTACACCAGAAAGTCAACTCACTAATTCAAAGGACATCTAATCACATTACACAAGCTCTTATGTCATATTTACCATGATGCTAAAGGAATCCACTGCCATTCAAACTTCTACTCTCTTTCAAAGAACACGTGGAAGGTTACCTGAAATTCACAGAAGAGCCCTATAATCTACATTTCTTTATTTCTTGTAACCACTGCAGATTCTGAATGCTTCTTCTGATTTTTGGGGGTTTTTTTTAATTACCAACACTTTCCCGCTTTTGTATTTTTGGGGAGTGGTGGTATCCTTCACATTAATTTATAAGACCCATTCACAGCCTCTTCTCTAAAAACTCAAATAAAATATACAGATATCTTGTCCTGAAAAGGACACTTTTAGCAGGAAGTTTTTTGAAAAGAACTCCAAACTCCTCTGAGAATTTCTTAAGCAATGGGGTATGTCAAACATCAAAGTTCTAAGACAGAGAAGCAATCTGCAAGCTTTTCCATGGCATTTGGTATAATCAATTATACTGTATTCTACCTTAGCAAAACAGAGATGTAAATCCTAACAAGGATTCCCCATGGTACTTAGAACACTTCAGAACCAGTGACCAAAAAACAATGATGTTCAACAACACCTGTACCCCAAGGCTTTACACCCCCAAATACAGAGTATTTGCAAATGATCCATTTATTTAACCAAATACTTGCTCAGGCTGCAATAAAATTGATATTTTAAGAGAAAGAGCTTAGCAGACAGTTGCAGCTGCAAATATTCTTCACCTTCTAAAACTGCATCTTTTGTGATAATCTTGTACTACAACCTCTATCTTGAACACTGGTAGACTACACAGAGCAGCACTGCAGAGCCAAACACAAAGGGTTGATGGATCAGACTATTTTTCTTTTCCACTAAATATGGAATCAAGCTCCACAACTCAGTATTTACCTTTGACTCTCTTATTACCCTGAATTGATTCTTATTATCTGGCAATCAATTACAGCTTTGAAATGAAGAAAGATCAACAGCTTCACATGTTGTCAGCTTTCTACAATGAAGATAAAGTTCATTATGCAGAAGCCAGATTCTTCTTAGAACAACTCTCCAGATTCGACTGAGGCCCCCTTCTCCTGAATTCAAGGCCAGCACAAACCACCTTTCACTTAAGTGAAAGCCAAACTGGTTTGGTCTGGTTTCTTTAATGCATTTATACGCACACAGCTTTTAATGCCAAAGCAAAATACTTCAACACAGAGTATCTGTTGAATAGAGAAAGACAGTTTAACAATAGCCCAAATGTAAATTTAGTTTCCTCTTGTGCTCCTAGTAGGCACTCAGATTTTATGGTAACACACACAGTATGAAAGTTACGTGCAAGGTATTTTTAGGAAAACTTCACATTAACAATATTGATGCCATGTAGTCTTCCTCAATGACAGCAGCATCCTTTAGAACAGTAATTCTAACTAATATCCAGCTAAAAGGGTAAGGGGCAAAAAAGGAGGCAGAGAGGGCAGTGCACACATTTCCAGTAACAGGAAAAGCAGCCCGGAAAGCGGGGGTTTTTTTTGCTCCCACTCCTTTTTCTGTTTTTTTCATCACAATTCCTATAACCAGACTTTAAGCATGGTAACCATTCCAAGTATAGAAACTACTGTTTAACAGCACTGCAATGCAATCCTTGAAGTCCTTAAGTAAGAGTTTGTTTCAATTTGGAATATCCTAAATATGTATTTATCCCACTATGTTGATGCTCCAATAATTAAACTTCATAACAATTGAATGTGATAGCTCTTGTCATTCCAGAACACACGTTTACCAGCAGGTAAAAGGAAAGCTTTAAAATAACAAATGCAGAACAGACTACAGAAAATAACTAAACCCAGATTTTTAAACCCTTAAGCAGTCTCTTACAAATGAGGCCACACAACTACTTTTCTTCGTTCATCAACATGAAGATACATATCTGCATCCACATGTATTTCCTTTTAATTGAGCTCTTCTCTCGTTTAATTTAGGGAAGAAAAAACAACCCAGACCAAAACCAAAACCTAACCAATCAAACTGTGCACTCAACTTCATTCTGCTACCCTATCTTTCTGAAACTCTGGGCTTTCCTTATTGCAGAACCAACCAGAAAGGACTTCTTTATTTCCAGGAAAACAGGGTAATAAAGCTAATATTTCTGCCTCCAAGAAAACAAACTATTTGGTAAGGAACTATTATGTAGTTCAGTAAACACTGATCTGGGTCTCTTCCAGACTATACTTTCAGTGCCTTATAAAAGCCAACGGAGAATAAAGTGACCCAGAACAAGTCGTCAGTCAAGGAATAGAGGAAGCACTAAAATATGAGTCTGACCAAGTGGAAAAGCAAGGCAAACTAAAATTTATTATGACATCAAACTATATGGAATGAATGCAAACCTGTTCCACTTAGAACATTTGGGTAGTGAGATTGAGAAATTAATAAAACAAAAAGCCAGAAAGTCACAAAGTTGACCTGTGTTGTAAAACCATGTCTTGAATAGTCTCTCTTCCACTGTGTGTTTTGGGAATCACAGAGAACAGAACAGGAAACAGCCTTGAAAATGACTAATTTGCTAAGAAATCGAGATGCTAGTACAATGGCATAAAGCCAAGCAGTTTTAATTTGAGAAGAGTTCAATTTCAAGGTAACAGAAAAATAAAGCCCATTCTTAGCAGAAGGCTTTGAAGAACATCACCATCCAAAGTGAATCACAATCCTGAAGTCAAGAAGGTCCCCCTCAATTGAAATCATCAGTCAGTAAGGCAGACAGCAAGACACAATCTCTCAGATTTAAAGCAAAGCAAATAAGATCAAATCCCAGAACTATATCTGTGTCCAGACAATCCAAAGCCTAGAGGACAATATTTACCAATGCCCCAGGGTTGCAGCTCTTCCAAAATACTTAACAAACAGTTACAGATTACTCATGACAAAGTTTAACCTGGGAGTTTAGAAATTCTTAAAATCACTGAATTCCCAAGAACAGGATTAACTTCTTTTACAGAAGACTATGTAGCTACTATAACCTCCAAACAACAGGTAACATGAAAAAGTTCATGGTAGTACATTCAGATTGAAAACCTCAGCTGTAGCTGAAGCTAACAGCAGCAGTAGATGGAAGAGGAAAGGATAAAAATATATCCTGACGTTCAAGTGAAACTAGCCTTTTGAAAAGATAATAAAAGATAAGACAATCCTAATGACATATCTAAGAGAGCCATATCTAAGCCCAGTGTAAAGAAAAAACAGGATCTACTTAATTAATCAAGAGTCATTTTAAAGCAAAGTGAAAATGCAGTGTTTCTCAGCACCTGAGAACATTGGAACACATAACACAGCAGATACCCCCTACCCCTGCTAAGGTGCCTAGGTGAACTTAACAGGCTTTTCTTACTCATCTAAAGGGGACTGAGGGGTACAAGACAGATAACTAGCAGACAGATCAGGCTTTGGTCTACATAAAACCTGTGGGAGGGAAATAATCTAACTGCCAAATTTTGGCCTAAAAAAGCACAACTGCGGTAAATCTAAAAGTATAATAAAAAAAATCTTTCCAATGAATACAGAAAGACAGCAGTTTTTGACAAATATTATAAATTTATATCTGCTGATTACAGTTTTATAATTGCTGGATGGAAACTTATTAAAATACTAAGCAGAGAACTAAAGGTTTTTCTGATATGGAAAAAGAAACCAAACACAGTAACTTCTAACCAATTTCCCCTGGACTAAAAAGCTGACAAGGAAATGCATTTTGGATAGATTGCTGGGTTTATCAAAATTAATTCTTCTGGTGATCAAAGAACAGGAAAATATTCCATGTCCCTTCTCTCCCCAAGATACAGCAGACTATTTCCTTTTGGAAATCTTTTTAAAATGACTGTAGCTCTTCAATGTTGTTTATTTCACTTTTCCCAACATTTCAACAGTCCAGAAATTTGATCTAAAATAAAGAAAACCTTGGCTGCTGCATACATAAGTAATTTTCTGCAAATCATTCTACAACAGAAATCAATTCTTTAACGTTAAAAAAAAAAAAATTGTAATGATCTTTACACTTCATGTCTGTGCTGCCAGTTTTTGGATTTCAATTTTGTGGCCAACAACCTGGAAAAGAGAAGTGAATTACAGAGAAATGTTCCTGAGGGAACCCCTGCCAACACCTTGAAAAAAGACTTATGAATAAAGCACTTGGGCCAACTCCAGATCAGCTAGGAGACATTTGTGGGTAACAATTTAAGAACGTTTAATTCTCCCTGCCTTCAGCTAGGCACTGTATTCTAGGGATCTCTTGAGGATTATGTGTCTCATCAGATGGCTGTAGGCAGCAGAGGCAGAGATAAATTTACAAGCTGCGTACCAATGCTTTAACTTGGCCACAGACCAACAACATATACTCATGCATGGTTATATGCCACAAGGATGGGAGCTCAGAATGGCTCATTCAGAGCTCAGGGAGCAAGTGATTCATATAACAGAGGGGACAATAGATCCCTGGGGTCTATTCTATTGTAACTGGGGCTAAACAAGGCATGAAACCATGTCCTAGGCAATGCCTCATTTCTGACTAGTCCCTCTACCAATCCTACCCCCTGGAAGTACAACTGAATTGCCTGAAAGCCACACCTGGCTCAAGAGTAATGCTTGGGCCTCCTGAAGCAATAAAGAATTCTCAGAAATTTCTGAGTGACAGTATTTCCCCTATGTATTGCATACAATATATTGCAATTGCACTTTCCTTCGATTCCACAGACAACAACTGCACAGGTGTAAATACAGGCTGTATGAAGAGCAGTGCAGTACCCAAGAAAGACAAACAGTAATATAAGAGAAAGACCTGAAAAGGAAAAAAAAAAAGCCACAACTGACTGAGCACCTTTAAAAATTACATCCCTGCATAAAAAATGGTAAACCGTGTATGTCTACGACAGCTTTCAAGACTGAAGTCTAAATTAATGATGCTGATGGTCTGAAAGCTACTTTTTTCACAATACTCATTGAAACAATGTCATGTTGCGTCTCATTTCATTTTTATTCATTATTCAGAAAATGAATTAACATTTAGTTTTATTTGGCATGTAAAACCATATAATAGGTCAGTTTCTAGCCAGATTTTTCTTTCTAGCAGCTTTTCGTGAAAGAATTCTTCACCAAACTTTTCTCATCTTGCCCTAGGAATTATTATGCCATTATTTTTGCAGTGTGGAGTTTTTTTTGTATTAGTGATCGGAGTTGGTAAGTATGAAATCATTAATAAAGAGAAGGTAAGATATAGCACAGAACATTCAACATGGTATCTATCTATCCATTTCCCAGACTTCCAATATAACTCCTTGTGCATCATGTACAGGAAGCGTTAGCATAGCAAATACTGCTATGAGCAACAGAACCACGACAAGGTCCTTCCTGAGTCTGTTGAATAATGCTTCACGTGATGAATGAAGGGAATGAAGGGACAAACAACAATTGAAAGAACATGCAGTGTATTTCCCCCTGTACTCAGCATTGGTGAGGCCACACCTTGAACACTGTGTTCAGTTCCAGGGCCCTCACTTTAAAAAGGAGATTGAGGTGCTGGAGCATGTCCAGTGAAAGGCAACAAGGCTTGTGAAAGGTCTAGAAAACCTGTGCTACGGGGAATGGCTGAGTGAGTAGTTTAGTCTCAGGGAGGCTCAGGAGGGACCTCACTGCTCTCTGCAACTCCCTCAAGGGAGGCTGTAGTGAGGTGGGGGCTGGTCTCTTCTATGGTGCCTGCAGTGAGAGGACCAAAATAAATGGCCTTAAGCTGAGACAGGGGAAATTCAGATTAAATATTAGAAACTTTTTTTTCACTTTTAGGGTGGTCAGGTACTGGCATAACTTGCCCACGGAGGTGGTAGATTCACCAGCCCTGGAGGTGTTTAAGAGGTGTCTGGATCTGAGTGATATGTAATGGTTTCAATGATAGTGCTAGGCGAATGGTTGGATTGGATGATCTTGAAGGTCTCTCCCAAACTTGATGATTCCATATTTCTGTATTACTAGTAGATTGAAAACTGTTTATCTGGAATTGCCATCCCTCAAGGGCACTTAGGAGGCTACATTTTGAAGACTGGTATCACTGTATTCTCTCCTCTGCACACCTTTACTGAATTCAGTAGATCAATTCATGGGGACTGTAACAGAAACACATGCTGTGCCCCACTGCAGAACAGTCCACTTGGAAGAATAATACCCCACATCCAAAATTCCTCTCCATGTCCAGTAATCCTTTCTAGGCTCTTACAAGCAGTATTGAGTTAGACAAGATCAGAGTGTACTTCTATGTCAAAATCCTGGTCTGCAATCTTTCCCTACCATGAAAGCTCTCCTATATAAATGAAACAGAAAAGCCACTACAAAAAATACACCACAGGAAAGTATCAACAGTGAATAATATCCCTTCTGGAAATGCCCTAATTTATAAGGCTTATTCTGAACTCATGCAATTAGGAGTTTAAATAATAAAAAATTTGCTACAACCAGATATTTCAAGTTGTTGGCTACAACACCAGATGCAGAACAAGCCTGACAAGTCAATATTCTGAACATATACAAACTACACAGGTGATATCCTGAACATGCTCATTACAAGGAATGGTATCCACTCCTTTGAAATTTGTTGCTATATCATCCCAAGTATCACATTTAGTTGCTTTTTTAAAAGGTCTGGATTCCTCACTTGCAACTGCTCTCTGTATTATTCTGAACTACCAAGAGCAAGTTCTAATTTGGCAGAAGGATTTGGTGTTTTTTCAACAACACCAACTTCCACCACTTAATAGCACCTGCCAGAGACAGAATGATACAAAGAAACAGAATGAACTAGGTTTGTTAACACAGTGCTCACTGACCATTTTGCACTCTTCATTGCTAAAGAAAGTAATACCAGAGACCAGGTTTATTGACTAGTTAACTCTCACTGTCTAAAGTACTGCTCTAAGCATTTACTCCACTTAGAACAAATACATAGATACTGAAAAACAAATGCATCTTCAGTAAAACTCATATTTAATGACAGCATCCAATTTGAACATTTGCTACAGTGACAGAATAATCAGAGACACAAAGCTCTCCTTTAAAGTGATTTTAATAAAGTTTTGTTCCAGACAATTGTCAGTTCTGGCTGGTATAGCTAGCTAATATATCCACCTCATGTTTCCTGTCATCTCTGACCACTATAGTCTGTGCATCCATAAACGTGATCCTAACCTCTCTAAAATCTCCCAAAAAACCTTAAACAATCCTATCTAGGTTCCTCGCAGCTTTCTCCTGGAAAGGGAAGATTTACTACACAGTTATAAGGTCAAAAGCAGTAACTTTTCTCTCTTCAGAGTTAAAATCAATGTTCTGGTTAAGAAAAAATGACACTAAATACATTGCTTTATGACTGTACGCTACACAGTTAGAAGAAAAGCTAAAAGAAAATATGATGGCACCCCTTTGGGTTGGATTTGTCAATCAAAAGTAAAAAGTCCTTGCTAGTGTCCTATGAAGTAGTATCAATGTTGATGTACTACACTGTACTACTCCCACTACAATAAACAGATATACAATGCACAGACAAGTTTACGCTTACAATCTCTCTGTAAGGTAAGAAAAATGTATTTATATTTTACAGAAAGTACCTATTGTCTTGGCCAAAGTTATACCAGACATCTGTGGCAGAGCACTAAAAGACCGCCTGTCTACGTAGCAAGCATCTGCCTCGAACACAACATTATGTCAAGAGAGATAAAAACTAACAGCCCGGGCTGCACATACACAGGTGACGTGCTGCCTGTTATCTCTACATCTCCCTCTTCATCTGTGTAGAGAAATGTGCAGCAATTTCTCTTGCTTCCAGGCAACTCTATAAAAGGTATCCAAACAGAAAGAGAGCAGCAGAATTTGCCCATTTCAGCTTCATTTGCGGCAAGACCAGACATTCCCTGTCCCCGTGGGGAAGAGGCAGCAAGCAGGGAGAAGCACACTGCAAGCTCATGGGTCACTTGTTGGCAATGCAGACTAACAGGTCACAAGATAACACCAGTTTTGTGATACTCTCAAATGCATCCCACTCTGAACAAAAGGCTCACTACATTCCATCTCTCCATTTATTTCTATGCTGAAAAGGACTAAAAGCCAGGAGCAGTCCTGAAGAAGAAACATCTACCTAGAGAAATACCAGAAAGTACAGCAAATTTTATTTGCAGTATTCAGTTATAAGGAAGCAAACAGAGAGCTCTAAACACTTGAGTCCACGAAATGGCTGTTCTGTAAGAATTTAAAATGGCACAGGCCTTTTGCACATACAAAAAATAAACAGGAGTTTCTGCTATCTGAAGAAGGAATGGAAAGGAAGTTAAAAGCAGAGGTCATCTACCAAGCAGGAACAGAGCAAGCAATGTCTCTTCCCACAGGGCTTTTGGTTCTCACCCCCCTCAGAAAAAGTAAACTATGAAGGAAGAAATACAAGATGTGCAGCTTTTCCCCAAATAAATTTTTGAAGTTACCCATAAGGTAGAGAGGCAGGCGAAAACCCCTCAACAATTTAATAGAATTTATTTTTCTGAGTTACAATACCAGTCATTTAGTATTTGAAAGCTGCATTTGTATCAATAGAAGGGTATTTCAGTTGTTAATTCCCTGAACTTCCTAATCTCCTTACTTCTGTAGCTCCTACTGCCATTTCTACCCTCATGATCTTCAAAATCTCCCAAGGACAGACAGCCCACTGACCCTTGAAGCAAGTGCTCTGCTCCCTGGAGCACACAGGACAAACTGCTGGCCACAGTACCTAACTCTTAATCTATACTGTTTTTGCTGTTACATGGTGAGGAACATGTAAGAAGAACATAAGAAACTAAAAAGAAGAAAATCACAAGTCTTTCCAACTATATTAATCTATTTCATTTATTACACTGTGATCAACTAGAACATCAGCCTCCACACAGTTTTAACATCCACCATGAAAAAAACCTCATTACACCTCTAAGATTAAACTAGGACAGTAAATTCACCATCAACTGTAATTACAAGATACATGAAATATTTTGGCATTTGTACTACAACATTTTTGGAAAAAGGTATTAACCTCCAGTAACACCATCTATTTCCTTCTTTTTCAAAATACCTGACCTGTATGGCCCACACGGCATAGAAACCACAAAAAACTGAAACAAAAATAACACATATTAAGATAGTTAGACTGCAGAATCACAAGATTCACCACAAACCACCACACCACCAGGCAAGTCATGCAACAGGGATCCTTCCCCTATGCTGAGCAGGATATGCTAGCTGTGAGATGGCTCATTGTTTTCTCTTGGAGGCACCCTGTCTAAGTGGTGCTCAGAGAAGCCAGCAACTAGCTACTGTTCCTTAAGGTTGGAACCAAACCTTGGTCGTTTTTTTTTTTTTTAAATTTACATCTCAAACAATCCCAGTTTCATTGAACACGGGAAGAAACTCATTTCCTCAAAGTCCCTTGTAGGGAGGAGACTCTCAGAACATGGCTAGATAAATTACACACGCAGAGGTGACATGCGAATGACTACACCTACATTTTTCTGGGACACTGCAGCATTGTTCCCATTCTACAGATAGGGGGAAAAAAAAAAGATTTATATGAAATAACACATGAATCAGTAGAAAGTTAAGTTTAAGGCTATGGGGGGGAGTATTTCAAGCTTTTTACTCATTCTTCTTACAGCACAGCTACAAAGCCTGTTGACAACAACAGTATATACTGAATTCAGTTGCAACTTGGAGTACTGAACATTTTTAAAAATTTAAAATCCACTCAGTTCACACACAAAGAAACACCCTATGTAATCATCTGTCAAAAATTCAGTTTTAGTGTTGCTCAGCATTATCATTAAAGAAATTTGCATTACAGCCATTTCTCCTCATTGCCTAATTTTAAACCAGCTTTCTTTTCTGCTATACTATCACTTTCATTCAAGTTTTAGAAGAAAAAAATACAGAAGGGATTTTCATTCTTTTCAACACAGTCCCTTCCTAAGAACTGCCCATCTTGCTGGCTAAGCGAACCTCGTGGAACACAGTCTGCTATCACATGAATAAAACTTCAAAATGTAAATACAGTTAAAGCCCTAGGGGCAACCAGAAATTAGGAAAGAGTAGAGTTATAAGTCTTTGATATCACAAATTGAGAAACAAAATTATATGTTCAGGTATATGTTCAAAACATACTTCAAGACACCAGTAAAAATACTGATCTGTAATTAACATCATCCACCATGTAGAAACACCTGAACACTCACAGTACTACTGCCCTTTTATTCTTAAGGGGTAGGGATGTTACACTGCCTTCTGTGGACCACTGTAGGCATAATTTTAGCAAAAACAAGTGTGACCCAATCTCTCCTCCCCATCTCACAGGAGATAAAGCAGGATTTCTCCTTAAAATAGCTCACACCAGAGGCAGGGGAGTACCATGAAATCCCTTGGATGGTTAAAGCAGGCTTTGTGGAGCCTTCTTCCTGCAGCTGACTTGAGAGAGACAGCCCAGACCACGCTACGGGAGGCAGCAGAACACCTTACCAACATCTGACAGATCGGGATGTCTTTTATCTGGCACATATTTAACACGACAGATCCACTTTGGGGTAATTAAGCACCAGCTAACCACGTGGAAAATGCTTTAAAAATGAATACATCTATCACCAAACATGATGAGAGGACCCAGAACCAGACCAGGCTTACGTCCATCAGTAAGAAAACACAGTCCAAATGAGACCAGTGCCTTACAGTCAGACACAGCAAAGGCCCTGACAAGTCTCCAGGTGCATGAGGGTATCCACCACATGCACCACACTCCCCACCCCAGCCTGCTGCTTTAGCACTATCTCAGTGACAAAAACACGACTGAAACTTAAGCACTAGTCAAAGCAACTGAATGAAAACACATCAGTAAGGAGGGAGTTTCACCAACTGCAGATCCCTGAAGAGCAAACAGGCTGAGCTGGAGGCTGCCCTCCTCGCCCTGCCTGTGACCAGCGGGAGCTACCACTGCAGGCAGGGCCAACACAGACCACACACACACCCCCAGAGCCGGCAGCCACGTCCTTTTCAGCTCCTGCACTGCCACAGTAAATATGAACACGCGCTAACTTCTAAACACGGGAGAACTTCTAAATACAAGGCCGCAAATAAATGAGTACACCAGGCAGGTTTGGGTCTAACTGTTAAAATCAGTTTAGTCTCTAATAAAACCTTTTCCATCCCTAATAGCTAGTCATGCTACCTATTATAGTAGTTACCTGAAACACTAATTCACTGCTTTCATCTACTGCTTTCACACAACAAAATACCGTTCTGTGAGTACTACATGCTAACAAGATTATTAACCAAATGAGAAAACTCCACTAAAAATGGCTTATTTTTCAGAAATAAGCTCTTCCACTCACTATCTTTGGATCATTGATACAACAAACCAAATAAATTCCATGACTCAATGGATGCAACAAAAAGCATTTGTAACAATCTGTCGATTTAAACGTAAAAAATCATGAGCAATTTCATTAAAGACTGAAAAAATGCTAACAACATTTGTTATTTCCCAGAAATCTCTCATTTGAACTTCTACCCACAACAACCTTAAAGCTGGATCTCATATTTTCTCAAGTGGTAACTGGTGGTCAGAGAGAACTTTGACACCTCAGATAAACAAGCATTCCCCTCCAGCCTTTGCAGACATGGGTGCCTGTGGCTGTGAAATCCTAACTGCACAAAGCACTCACACTTGCTGCCAGCACTACAGCAGGAGAGCTCCTGCATGGTGATGTGCTGCGGGAACATGGGAGGAGACTCCTGGCTACATCCTTGCACCACCGTCTCACTGAGTGTGGGAGGTCGAACACCCTGAAGGTTCCTGCTCCTACTGCCCTGACCAACTCCCTGTACCTAAAGACTGCCCTCCTACAAGCAGTATCAACAGCATACACAAATGAAAACTGAGCAGAACCACTGCTTAGAGAAGCATATGGGAAGCAGAGAAGCAGGATGCTACTGGAGGTCACCTTTGCAGCCCAGCACCAGTCAGGAAGGGAAACTGGCACTGGGAGAAGGCAGGCTGAGTGACCTGGTAGTGTAGGAGAGAGCACACATCGCACCCAAGGACAGCAGGGATGGTGGCACACTGTCAAATTCTGCATCTTCTGACAGTCACTGGTATTGCTGCCTCATTGCTTGCCTCCCTTAGAAAGATGGATTTCAAAGCCACAAGAACAACACATACACAAAAAAAGTAAAAATAGCAGTAAAAATTCCCTTTTCTTTTTTTGGTTCGAACAAATTTGAAGAGAAAGATTTAAGGGAAACAGCAGGAAGGTGTTGTCAGACGCTGGCAGAGACTGGTGCCTGTTGTTTGCACTTCTCTGGAAGAAAAAAACAAGTGAAAGGCTCAGAGAACAGCATGTTGTGATTTAGCCAAGAGAACAAATCAGATCAACTAGCAATCACACAACACGGGGGGAAAAAAACCCAAACCTCATCACTAATAGGGTAATTTACTGGAGATTATTTCATTGCCATTGCTTCAGTATTTCATACCCAAATTATATGTGTTGCAAGTATAACAGAGAAAACACAAGAAATACAATATTAATGTATCATCTAATACACAACCAGGCTGTTACGAACTTTACACATTTCTATTTTTCTGTTCAAAAGCGAACAGCAATACCAAAAACTAAAACTCATGATATGGCAAAACCAGCATGATTAACCCAGCTGCCAAACTTTGTACCATCTGCAATCGTCATTCAGTTTAACAAAATTACATATTTGAAAAAATTAAACAAGTTTTTAAGAGGTATGTAATAATAAACAGGAATTTACAACATTTTTACTAAAAAGCAGCTGAAATCTCTGTGTAAGTTTAGCTTGTTTATAAGACTATTTTGTGAAATGCAGGGTCCTAACAGCAACGTTAGTATTCCTAATGACAAAACAGTTCACTGAGACAGTGGTTTGTACATATATATATAAATGTGTACATTCAGGACATATAAAACTGCTGGTTCCTAAATAGTAACTACTTGCATGTTCTGGATATGGCAGCATGTATTAAGTAAGCAACTGAAAAAATCATGTACAGATGCAGAATACAAAGTACCACCTAACAAGGAAGACCAAGATGACATTTGCTTTTCAGTTTGAATACTGGTGTAACTCCTCTTAAGCATTATTTGTATCACAATCATTTAATAATACAATTTCATTACAAAGAAGCAATATGCAATCTGATTGTATAAGTAAATTAAACAAGCAATGAACTTCAAAAAAGCAACTACATACTGAGGCCATAACATGCACAGCAAGAACTGTTTTTTTAGTCTCACTTAAAAATTCTAAACCTGCATCTTCAGGAATTACTTCTATTTGAGTCATACTTGTAACTTTAAAATTTTAAAATCCCACTCCTCATAATGACCCTTCATAAGACTAAGAACACAAGTATTATAAGAATTACTCCACTTTATTCAAAGTTAAGGCTTGTAGAGAGCTTACAAGAGAGCCTCTTACCAAACCTTAGTACTGTGACTAAAACAACCGAAACTAAACCTTAATATTAATTTAATAGTCGAGAAGTTTCTAAAACATGTATCAAAGGCACAGCAACCACTCCCAAACAGCCACCAGCTCAAGAAATAACTGAGCTGCCAAAAGAACACTTGAAAAAAACCAAACAAAACCCCTAGTAACACCAATAAAACCACTCTTTATAATCACTGCTACCACAGCTAAAATAAAAACACTTTCTTTACAAAGATAATGACACCCTCTAGATCACCACCACGTTTGAATATTCTACAGATGCTGAAGTGATTATTATTAATAATGTGTGGATTTTATTTTCAATTGCTTTATAATGAAAATATCAACTTCTTAAATGACACTCCTTTTCTCATCGCTTTTACTAAGAATAATCTAAGAAATAACAAAGGCTATAACATCCTTGAGAGGCAAAGTAGTTAGCAAGAGGGTATTACGACACACACTAAAAAAACTGGCTGAAGTACTGTTGCAAAATTTAGGACAAAACTGTGGTACCTATGAGAACATAGCATTAACTAGAAAAAAACCCTAGTATTTACCAAATACAGCTATGCAGTGTACAGGTTGGATTAGTCTAAGCCACAGGAGTGAAAAAAAGAAGTATTACAAATCCTACTTGTAGCACCATCTGAGCTTATCTCCATAGAACCAAGAAGCCAAAGAGTTCCACAGAGGAGAACGGAAATGGGAAACACCTCTGCTGTTCAATCTGCGTCATCCCAAGAGCATCACAGTCCCACAGTGGGAAGACCAGTATCTAAAGTATACTGTTTCAGGCTTGCAGGACTTATGAAACTCATATATTTATTTGTAAGATTACTTTCCAATTTCTTGCCCTTCAGCATATAGTTCAGAAGTTTGTTTATGTATTACAAAAACAAAAAAAATGCAATCCACCAAAAATTACAGATGCAAGACACAGTGCTTGAAGTACCTACATGCTTTCAGTTCAAGCTAGTTACAAAATTAAATAGCTAAAAGGTGGGGGGTGCGTGACATCATACAGCAGATTTTTCTAAAAGCATCAGGATTTCCTTTATTTCTCAAAAAAATTGTTTATTTTCTCTTATAGATACAGATCTATTAGAAGTCCATAGAAATGGAATCTAATACTCCTCAATCCCCCAAACAACTATGGGCAGGCTTCACTTCCTGTAAAAGGCACTCTGGAGTTTCTTACCATCATCCTCATCTCTTAAAATATGATGTTCAGAGTGCTTTGTTCTTAAGGACATTATAAAGAAAGCACCTCAGCCTTGAATTTCCACCTACTTAAAACTGCAGATATGGTGACGTGAAATACATTGCTTAATGCTCCTCCTGCCACCTCTCACTCAGCCTGCAGAGGTGGTCCTAGGGAATACCAACCTTCTCCATGATGTCCAGTTTCACACAAAACCTCCAGTAGATTAACTGTCCCACTCCAAAGCGACCAGATTCTTGTCACAGTTGTGTAGTCACTCAACAATCACTAGCTTTCCCTCTAAATCCTTGGAGGACAGTTGTCAGCTTCAGTGCCTTTCCAGATAGCTATTGAGCACAAGGCACGCAATTTTCCTTATTTGTGTATTTTAAAAATACACTTCAGCACCAAATGTTTAATTGAAGCTTGGAGCAATAAGTATCTATGGTGAGGTTTAAAGATGATTATTTAATAAATTAATAAAAGAGAAAAATACATTAAAACATTACAAACTTTAATGCTCTGCTGGCAGACAGACCATCACATCACTGGAAGTTGTGGGTGAGGTGCCTGAATTGGAGTTTTGAAGCACTTGATCAGGTTTCACCAGCAATTGCTTCAGCCATTTTCATTTGTTCAACCACTTCAACCAACTTCTGAGTTGGTTCACTCAGAACTGCTAAAGAGCAACCAACAACTTGGAAAGCAGGAAAGCCAGGCTTTCTCTTCCAAAGGATGAACAAGAACGACTGGTGACTGGATTTGATCTATTAACTCCAAATTTCGCAAGCCACAGTGATCGGAAGTAATTGACTCATTTCACAAACTACAGACAATTCTGCTTTATCTGGTTTAAATGCAAAGCATTATTTGTTTCTTACTATGTATGTAGCACAATTAGAATTTATTTTATTTAACTAACAAAGTTATTTAAAAGCTGTCTAAAGCATGGGGAATTATGTTTCTTAAACATTAAAAATCTAAGCTTCATAACTCCTTAAATAAATGCTTATAGATGTGTCCCCTCCTGCCTAGCAAGAGGTATGATCAAATTAGACCAATTAGAATCAACTTTTTTTTAGGAAAAATAATTAAGCACAAATGCAAAATAAAATTTAAAACAATTATTTAATCAGGGTTTCCTGCTCACTGATTTAAGTCATGATTAAAATTACTAATATAGTCACTCTGATTTCAGTCAATTCCACCAGCATTGACCCATCCCAAAGGGTCACACAGTCCCAGTTGTCCCCAGCCATCTTCAGCATGTCCAACTTCACTTAAGACCACCTGCTCCCTTCTTCCAGGACTAAGTCTGAGGTGGATTAAAGCTTACAAGCAGCCATGTTCCTGCTACCTACCACATCCTCCCCAGGGAAAGCCTAAGTGCCAAGATTTTTCTGCTGGAATATCCCAGGACTCTGCTCAGGAATGAAAGAAAGGAGTAAGACCTCCAGAGAGAAGGTGCCTGGGAAGGAAGCAGACCCTTACTTCCTATCCCAAATAAAGCATCTCAATAAGGATGGAGCCAAGATGATGGGAAATGTAGGATCCAAAACATTTTCTCAAGTTCACTAACGCTTCCCTACTCCTAGCAAACTTTGTCCTTAAGTACTGAAGATAAAGTGCAGTACTTGTTCCTTGTTATTTTCAGCAACTATTACAAGTTTTCCACTTGCAACACCTGAAAAACTGGGTTATATTATGGTGGCCAGCTTCTGTTTAACTGCTCTCCAACCATCACAACTGAAGCATTGGCATTTTCAACAGAAACCCTGACCACTCTTCTTCCTCTACCCACCTCCATACCCACTCAGAGCCATCGGGCAAACCAAATTTCCCTTTTCCTATTTTATAGCTGAAACACACCAAGCCAAACAGAAAGAAGTTCATAAAGCTTTTCGTCCTCCCACTTGTGTGCTTTTATGCTTTTTAGCTACAGTTCAGGAACTACTCTACTGTATAAACACAATTTACTAACTTCAACATCTTTTCTTGCATACAAAAGCTCAGCATGGAAGCAAAAAATTTAGTATGGGAGTAAATGGATTGGGAGCAAGTACTACTTCAAAACACAACCTTACACCAAGAACACAAAAAGCATAAAGGATTATTTAAGCCGGTCATATTTCCATAATCTCAATTATTAAGGTAGCGAAATTCTACAGAACTAACTTTGATCATGATGCACATATACATGGTAGTCTTCCCCAGCAGTCACAATAGTATTTTGCAATCATTTAGGATTATCAGGCTCTAAGAAAATCCAAAGAAATGTCAAGACTAACTGCAGGCCACAGTTATTACTAACAAGCAAGTTTACTTCAGCTTGGCAGAGAAAAAAATTACTTGCTGAAGGAAAAAGCAAACAAGAAAAAAGCATAGAGGAGAAAAAAAGAATGAGAGAAATAACAAGTTTTTTATTTGAATGGAGATAATAAATAAAAACACCCTGTCCTTAGATTGATTCCCTCTCCATTTAAAATGGAATAGGTAAATGGGGAATTCCATTCCAGGCAGAATAAAACAGAATTAAAACAGAACAGTTGGCCAAGGACTAATTTACTCTATTTGCTACAGCACTTGCCTTTTAGAAAACCATATTCAAACAAGGATCTCTACTAAAAAAGGTTTCCTTTCCCATTTCTCATTTGGACATGCTACAAGATCTCCTAAGAATTTGGCATAAGCATCAGCTTACTATGAGAATCACATCCTCAACGAAACCAACAATAATATCACAAGCTAGAATTTGTGTTTATCACTGGCACAACATTAATCTCAGACAACACCTGCTCATGCTACAGCCAGCCTAAATAACTTCATGATTGCTGTGCTCATTCTGAGTAAAAATATGCCATCATTTTTAAATACAAAAACTGTTCCTGTTGTTCTCTGCTCCCATATAAACTGGCCAAATCCATAAAATTTTTAATCTAAAGTTGAATGATAAAAAGCAACAAACTTACTGAGAACTTCCTGTTAAAGCAAATAAAGTAGCTGAGGTTTTACACTACACGCAAACAACAGAAAACAACAACTCTGGAAGTTTTAGTAAGATTCAGGTTGCTTTCATGGACTAATATATTGTATGTAACATACAGATACAAGCTGGCATCTAGAAGCATTTTCTAGACTGGAAACTTGAGGAAATGAACTGTACCTTTGTTCTCAGACACACAACAACAATAAATACAAATAATACACATTAATCAAATTTTAGGAAAAAAGTTACCAAGAAAATTTGCTACCCATACCACATAACTTCTTCAAAGACTGTCAAATACATGGCATAAGTTTATTTGCCACTTTGCCATCATATATTAATTTGGGCTCAAGTTTGAAAACTGAAATTTGCATTCCTGTTGTGTTAATTCAAAGTTCTATCTGGCATTCTATTTTGCTTTTAGCAGAGTACTGAAAGCCAACAGCACACACAAAAAATAATTTACACAGCATTATGATTAATTACCAGACATTACAGCACTGCCCAGTGAGCCAACCATGTCCTGGGCTGCACCAAAAGTAGCATGTCTAGAAGGTGAAGGGAGAGGATTCTGCCCCTCTACTCCACTCTGATGAGACCCCACCTGGAGAGCAATGTTCAGCTCAGGGGCCTCAACATAAGGAGGACATGGACCAGCTGGAATAACCCAGAAGGCCACGAAGATGATCAGAGGGCTGGAGCATCTCTGCTATGCTGACAGGCTAAGGGAGTTGGCATTGTTCAGCCGGGAGAAGAGAAGGCTCCAGGGAGACCTTATAGCACCTTCCAGTACCTTAAGGGGGCCTATAAGAAAGCTGGACAGAGACTTTTTACAAGGGCATGAAAGAATAGGACAAGGGACAACAGCTTGAAAATGATACAGAGTAGATTTAGATTAGATATTAAGAATGAATTATTTACTTTGAGGGTGGTGAGACTGAACAGGTTGACCCTCCAGCAGCTGTGGAGTTGTGCCTGCCGCATCCCTGGAAGTATTCAAGGCCAAGCTGAATGGGGCTTTGAGCAACCTGGTCTGGTGGGAAGAGTCCTTGCCCATGGCAAGGGGTTGGAACTAGATGATCTTTACAGTCCCTTCCAAACCAAGGCAATCTATGGAATCTCTTCTGCCTCTGCCTTGTCAGCATTGGCCTGAACATTCTCCATTTACAGAACAGCACTTTGCAGGTATGCACTTTAATATTTTTAGTTAAACATATGAAGTAGACAAAAGTCAAGAAACTTCAAACAGGAAATTGTGTGACTGCAATTATGTGAGCTATGGCACAAGATTTAGTCACACAACCACATATACAGTATGTAAAATAATACCGCCTAACAGTCCTCCTAAATTCCTAATAAGATTTACTGCAGGGCTCTTAAGTGACCACATATACCACATGTAAGTTATGGGTATATAAAACAACTGACAGAACAACAGACATTTACAAGCTACACTAAAATGCAAACAAGAGACAGTTCTTATACAGCTGCAACTGTAGTCAAGTCCATCCCAGTCTTTTCATTTCAAAACCTCAAAACATAAATTCAAATCAATACAGCGAAGTCATGAGGCCATTCTAGATCAAGATATAGAAGATAACATCCAATGGAAAATGCTGCTGCAATGTTGCAGCACATTTTAATATTTTAAAAATATTTTAATCTTTTATTTCCTCTAATTTCACCTGTATTTTCCAAGTAGTGTCTTTTGATACTGACAAGGTACTGCCATTTTTTTTTAAATGCGTTTGTGCAATAGTTATATATGCCTGAGCTTTTCATTTTTGCCTTTTTCCTATTAGAGATTCCAAAAATATTTTTAGAGCTTTCTCAATCAAGGTGTTGAGGGTTTTCGTTCTTAATAAATCAGAATCTTCAAATGCCCATGTGAGCTGATAGTAGACCTTCATAGGTGAGGTCAGATCAACCACAGCACATGTGGTACACTCTGTGAAGGCCTGCACTTCCACAGACAACAGGGACGTAACTCTCACATGAGCCAACCAGAGGGATTTTAATCCACAAACAAGAAGGCCAGGCTGGGAAGGATGCTCTGCACAAGTGCCAAATGCGCTGTATTGGTAAATATTAACCACTCAAAACTGGCACCAGCAGTGATGCAGCTGTGATCCAGTATGGGCCTGCAGCCTTGAGCACTGCTCCAAAACTCACGAGCTCCATTAACATCACAAGGTATCAGAAGTTTAGAACTGATGATGGTATAGGCTCCTAAAAACACACTGCACTCCAAATATTCCATGCTTATTGGTTTGATCTGGCATCAATCTTTCACATATATAAGGCAATGTCTACGAACATACTGATGTATTTATATTTCAGGGCCTATTGATTTCCAGCAAGATACTTCACTGTAAAATATATATACATAAAGTAAGACGTGTTGGTAACATCCCACAAGCATGAATGCAAAACATAAACCCAAGCATGCCAGCTTATGCTCATTTTCAAAGAGAGCTACCTAGTGAGGACACACAATTAAAACACAACCCATGCAAATACAACACATTACAGTACCAAGATAAAACTGAGGTTTTGATTACTTTTATCCCCATAATCTGTATTAGAGGATACAAATTACAGTACCCAGAAAAATCCAACAGCATGAGTTGTAAGAAAGAAAAACGTAAACAGCATCATCGTCATATTAAAATGAGTTTCACAAAAAATACTTTTCTTTTCTCAACAGAGGTACTCAAGGACCACCATTTTTTGTTAAAATAAATAGATACATAATTTATGCTGCAATAATCAGGTATTTGAAATACATCCAAAAATAATCTACATATATATATTATATGCATGCATATTCATAACAAGAGTTGCAACAGCAAAGAAACCTACTCTTAATAAACTCAAAACTACGAATTTGGCTGGTCGTTTTTCTAACAGCTTTGGTTTCCCAGAGAAGAAGAGCACAAAATGCCTGCCACTTTACTCAGCATCTTTAACATATACCATAATTCCTTCCCAGGTATTTTCTAGAGCATTTCATGTCACTCTACCTGCAGGAACGTGTGCAAAAGTGACACAGAGTGATACAAGTCTGACAACTACTGGTGTGGAAAATGGAGAAACCAGACTGCATTATACGTTTCCAGGATGTCAAATTCCTGTTACGAAGTCCCTACATTGCTTATCAACAACAACAAAAAAAACAAAAAAACAAACCCCCCAAAAAAACAAACAAAAAACAAAACTAACAAAAAAACCCCACAAAACAAAAAAAACCCAAACCAAGAAACCCCAGAAAGCAAGCAAGCAAATACAGAAAGACTTAAAAAACAAAAACTCCCCATCTTCACAACTACTTCTATTTTAGGCTAGCAAGTTTCCTGCTTGGGCGATGACGTTTTGCAGATGGTACAAGAAATGCTACATAGTATTCATTAAACTGGGGCAAATCACTTAAAATTATACAACTGTTCACTATGCAAGTATCTGTGCATAAAAGTTCTCCTCCGCCACTAACCGGCGTTCAGCAAGTAGTTATTTTAGCTAAGTGCGCCAAGCAACTCACTAGCTGTATAACTGCTACATCTTGTGGCAACACATTTCAACACAAGGAGGAAAAGCAGACAATACCCAAAAGGGAACAGCAAAGGGACTTGTTTGCTCATAACCTTCATACAGATATTCCCTGCAAACACCCACAACACCCTGCTGTCGCTGTCGGTGTAACACAAGAGGGGAGGAGCAGGGGAGGGAGGAGAAAAATATTATCATCGAAGGCGTGATGGAGGACAAGAGAAAGTTGTAGTCATTTCGTGGCGGCCGCAAGGCGCCCTGTCACTTCTGGCCGCAAAACCGGCCGCCCCCGAGGGGGCTTTCCCCATGGGAACGAATCTCCGGTGTCGGCCCCTCGCCTTCCCACCTCCATGATGCCAAAAGTGCCCAACTCCCTCCAGCAGGAGCAGCTGCATCCTCCGGCGCAGCACTTCTACTTAGCCGCTAGCGGAGGGGAGCCTATTTTGGGGAGAACGCGGCGAGCGGCCGCCCGAGGAGACGCGAGCGGCTACGGCAGGCGGACGGCCCGGGGACGGAGGGAGCACGGCGGGTCCCCCTTCACAGCCCGGCGCGGGGGAAAACAACAAGGCGCCGCCGCGCTGACGGGCGGGCGGGGGCGGCGGGGCGCCGCTCGCCCAGCGCCCGAGGCTTCGCTCACCGCCACCGGGCCCAGCGCTGACCCCGAGC
>WEKY01030883.1:29139-60051 GCA_013390045.1 Picathartes gymnocephalus
GAGCCGCCCGGCACCTCCCCGGCGTGCTGCCGCGCGGGACGAGCCCAGCCCGCTGCTGCGGGAGTGCGGGCGGCAGCGGCGGGGCCGAGCGGGCTCTTCCCTGCGCGGTCCAGGTGAACGTCGTTCAGGCTCTAGGGGCTCTCGGGCGCCTGCCGCTTCTCAGTGTTCTTTTCCCGGACAGGACGGTGTGGCAGCAGAGACTCAGGGGTACTTGGGAGAAGCTGATGTCCCGAGGGAGAAGGCTTTGGCCTTCAGCCGCAATCGTTTCGCTGAGGAGCGGGAGCTCCCATCGGATGAACTGGAAGTAGGGCAGGAGCCATGTACCAGGCCCACCTTCTCACCTGCTTCAACCACCAGGCTGGGGCTCCTAGCTGGGCGCTAGCGCCGACCTGGCAAATTTCAAAACGTTCCTCTCTGCCTTGAGTTTAGAGACTAAAGTGCAAACTTAGCCGAATTTTTAAGTTTTTCCTTCCTTAAAATTACCATAGTCATGACTAAGTATGCGAGATATATGGAAAGTCACTTCTGAAACAAAGCCTTTTAATTTACCAGTGCAACTGGTAAAAAAATTTTATATATATTTCTATATATAACAGGGATAACAATGACTTTGCTTACTTACAAAAATCACGGGTTGCAGATATATTGCACTTTGTGTATATGAAGAATATATTCATCATTCAGGCATGGCACTTATTTTGTGGTTGCTCCGTGGAGACATCCTGGCCATCTACTAACCTACTTTCCCCTCTATTTGAGAATGACAGGAATAGATTACTAATGTTGGATTGCAGCTCTCTGCACAACACACATATTACTAATTCTGTCTCTTCCTTTGAAAGTGGCATCTGTCAAATTATCTAAGATCTTCACCTCCCACAAGTATACAGCATAGCTGCAAGTTTCCTTGCAATTTGGTATTAACTTAAAGTAAAAATTAGTACGTTTACTTGCTATACAAGTCTGTTCCAGGACATATATTTAGTAACAGCTATACTTGTTTTTTTCAGAGAGAAGTGATCTGATATTTCAACAAGGACTTGCTTTTAAGGACTTGATCCTAAAGACTTCTCAGACTTTACCTAATCAAATTACATCAGGAAATTTCCAGTACTTGGGAATGAAGTAAAACAGTGCTAGTTCACTCTGACTGCAATGTTAATACTTAGCAGCTGGCACAGAATATTCTTGCTAGGTTAAAAGTAAAACATACTCATAATCCCACAATCCATATGATAGCATAAATGAACATGCATCTCGTTTCCTGACGAATATATCCTGCTGCAGCATGCTGCTTTTAAAATCTGCCAAGTAAAAAGCAGTAAGTGATAGAAATTGTCTTAGTTTATAGCCCTTTGCATCCATTTAATACAAACCTGTGCTATCCTTACAAAACCATACATAGGCAAGCATTCTTTCTGCCAGTTTTGCTTACAAACTGTTGCCTACAAATCATTCCACTGACAGTTGAGACTTCTTGTTTAAATAAAGTATTACTTGCTTTGATTAGGGAAACAGGACATCATGAAGAAGATCCCATTCATTACTTCCTCTATCAGATGTGCAGTTTAAATATTATAAAAACGCTGAAGTATCTTTTATATTTTCAAACATTAACACTATGAAAAATAATCAGATCTTTGCCATCTCACAATGTCTTAAACAACACCTCATTGAGGGACTAGGAGTAAATGGGCACGTACTGCAGGACTTCCCAGCAGAGCACAGTACCTGCTGCAAAATATGGGTTGAGTCTGCGTTTTGTAACATAAGCAGAGCTGTATCCCTTGGTTTCATGAGTTGTTGATGTAGAGATTAAAAGCAGAGTGTGAATTACATAGATCATCTCCAGATGAGACAACATATATAACTTCAAGAATACATGGAGTCAGGTATATTCCCCTCTTTAGTTTACAGAAAACCTACTTTCTTACTGAGTTAGGGCTGACACTGATTTTAATGTACTCCTTTATTTGTAAAGCGACATTGCTTTAGTGTTACCAATTTAATAGTATCATGGCAGGAGAGAACACCCTCATTAGTACCTTTCAGCATTTCAAATTCCAAAAGACTTCCCTTATCAAATAGCATCATAAATGTACATAATGCTTTTCCTTGAATGCCCTGCCTTTATTTTGCAATAAAACTTTATGATCCAGTGGCCAGAGAGATGGCCTTTCTCTCTCAGTGGTGAGCAGTCAGTCAGCATCACCTGCCCAAAATATCAAAAACTATATCCACCTCAAATAGTATTAAGTATTACTATTTTTTTTTTAATATAATAAATACTAAATCTTTCTCTTTGCCTTCTAGTTTTTAGGAACAGAATAGTCTGCTATCAAGGTTTATGTCAACACTGTATACAGTCAACATCAGGCATAACTTGAGGTAGTAGATACAGGGAAATCGACTTCCAGTGAGATTCGTCTGGATAACAATGAATAAGGTGCCACACACCCACCTACATGGGAAAACTTGATTCCACAAGAAGCCCCAGAAAACTCATTTAGTTTTTCTAATTCCGAAGGAAGAGGACCTTTAAAATTCAGATCAGAACAGAGAGGAATGAAAAGCCTGTGTGCTGTTTTTCTCATAAGAATGTGTCAAATGAAAGTTAGCAACACTTATGGCAGTAGTAACTCTCTCATTGAGGACACTTGAGGAACAGAAAAATATAAGGAATTTTCCTTATTCCAAAGAAAAATAAAGGTAAGCAACAAAAATCCTGAAAAGCATAAAAATTGTAAGAGCTTTCAATTTTGTCACTGGAATTATCTATGCAAGAAACTTTAATCACAGTAAGTTCACGATCTCTAGGAAGTAAGAGAAGTTAACTGGCAGATAGCAAAGGAAGGTGCTTAAAGAAAAGAATTAATGGTCTGAATAGTGACAATAAGGAAGATTACAGCAGGAGTGAGTTTTTGGAGACATCTACATTGCATCTATAAAGATTACTGTGCACTCAGGTCAAACGTCAATTACAAAATTTCCACATACATCCTTCAGAGAACAAAGAGACATAAATTCAAACTTTATACATAAAATCCAGAGTTTATCCCACATCATCTTAAGGAAGAATATGCTTTGACTGTAGGACAAGTTACAGAGATACAGCAGTTTTTTCCCTATTCTGAGACCTTCACCTTCATTGTTCATAGATACCAAATATATTTTTGTGTCCTCATGAAAGATATGTATTTAATAACATCAAATAATAAATGTTCTTAATAACTGTATATATCTTACTTCTCTTTTTCCCACCAAAGTCAATTTGCTATTAACTGGCTTAGGTTTCATGCAAACAACAGATACTGCAAGACCAAGGCGTAGCAACTGACCACGCCAGTTTGATTATATGAATAACTTATGTTCACATATAGGTTCCAAATAAGACCATTTTTAAATTATGTCAGTAATTAGAAGGAAGGCATCCAGTTCACGAGATGATTGGAAGAAGTAGAGGTAGAAGAGGAACTTGATTTAGCAGGCTGGTTCTTTTAGGAATGAAAGTCAAGAGTTACGAGCAATGACAGTATCCTTGGAAAAGTAGTAAACTATATGCTATGAACTGTATGCTAAACTATATGCTTCCAAATTTAAATCAGTCTCTGTCAGCTACAAATCAGGGAAATGTCAGGAGTCAGAGATCATTAGGGTCTTTACTTCTGATGCTTTTGGCTTCTGTTTTATATGTAGCTTTCTTCCATCTTCTTGGACTTGGCACAAGACAGTAGAGCAACCAAGACTTAGTATCCTTTGATTATCTCCTCAATTATTTGTAATGCCAGTGAAATGGAGGTTTCAAATTCTTTGTTAGTTCTCTGTCAGCCTAGCACTGGATAATAGACCTGTACCAGTATTTTCTTAAAGCATCATCTATTACAGTATGTCTCACTGTACATTTGCCAATATTTATGAATTTTATACATAAAAATATGTATACATATGCACTCACCTACCCCATATATAGAAAGACCTACACACGTCCTATAACTATGCCAACACCAGCAGCCAATCTGATTTAACTAGCATAGTAGAAAAATATTCTTGTAACTAAATAGACACACTGGTATAGCAGCTTGTGTAGAAAATGCCTAAATTATTTCATCATCAAAATGATGTATTTGTGACATTTCTAGGTTAGATGTAATGTAATATGCTGCGAAAACATAACAGAAAAAACCACTATCTTCTGTCTTGGTGAATGCTGGATGTTTGTAGCTCAAACATTCTGTCCTTCCTTCTCCTAACACAGCTGAGCACATATATGGACCCTACCTGGATCAGACTGACATGTTCCTGGCCAGTCTGGGTTGGGATAACGACTAGAATCTTCCAGTCTGTGTTCTGTATGTCAGAAGATTCAGAATGCAGTTTTGGCACAGCTACAAGGTAAAATGCCACGTGACTGTGACAGCAAGTGCATTGCCATGACAGAACACCATCTCAGATTGGAACAGCTTCTGCACCTGTTTCTCACAAACAGGTTTCTCTATTTATGAGGAAATAGGAATGTTGCAACTGTACTACATTAATTTTAAAGTTTAGTTAAAGTTTTCTAAAACTGGTTTAGGGCAATAACACTTTTACAGGAAAAAGTTATTTTGATCTCAATTAAATCAATTTTGAGGCTCACTGAATTAGAGCTGTCTCCTTGAGCCATATACTGCACCACATGCTTTATGATTTTTTTAATATGGCACTTGCTGGCAACTCTGAGTTGCAAGGTAACAAAAACATACATAAATAATATACTAGCAAAAATATCTTCCCTACCAGCATATCAAGATACAGGGAGGCTAAAAGGAAAACAATGTTATCACATTAAGTCTACACTTAAGAAAGACACAAACACTATGTAAACACAGATCTATTTTTATTACTTATATAATTGTCATAAACTGCATTTATTATACCTTTAATATCATCACCATTAGTCAGATCCAGTGATCCATCTCTGCTATAATGATTTTTTCTCCAAATCTCCAAGAAGCCTGCAAACAACCTCCCATCAAACCAAACACAAAAATTAAATGGAATTTGGGGTGGGTTTTTTTGCCATAGAAATGTTCCCTTTGACTCCAGCTCTAGCTACTTTGATTATTAGCTACATTCCAGTCAGAATCAAGGACAGTTTTACAATCTTCTTGTTTATGTCATTTTACTAAAAATTAATTTGGTTTTAAATGTTCCCTGGTGAAGAAATAATAAAAAAAAACCCCATCTTGATGGGTGCTACATTCACTTTCTTTCTCCCCATGTGTCTGTTTTCATTTTATTATATTACTTTTCTTCCCATGTCCCTTGCAATCTACTTGTCTGCTCTTTCCTGCAATTTTTTTCTACGCTCAGACTATTCCTTTTACAATGCTGCTCTCAGGTAAACAGGCCCCTCTTATCTGTCAGGCTTCCTCTCCATGTTTTTTTAGGCTCATGCTTTTCCACACATCTTTCATAGTTCCGTCTCACTCTTTACACCTTATATCTTCTTTCCTGAAGTATCTGTCTTGCCTGGAGCTTATTTTGTTGCCTTTGATTTTAAGCCATTAGAGACAGACAGTGTTTGCAGAGAGCCATGTCTGTATGTGGTTTCCAATAGCAATGGGGCATGTCTTGATGCTTTTTTCAGGCAAAAGTCTTATTGGTTTAGGGTTGTTGGTTTGGGTTTTTTTGTAATTGTTGAATAAGACCTTCAAATTTTGGCCGCAAAATATCAACAATAAGCCTGACAGATGATTAAATATTAGATACTAAAATAACTGTACTCTAATTACAGACTCTCTGCTTTTGTTCCCTTCCAGCTCTATGTGAGCTGGTCTGCTGCATCGTTCTGCAATGTCCCCTGTGCTGGGAATAGGGGAGCTGCTTTGCTCCAACTGTTCTGACACAGTTCAGTGTCCTATCCCTTGTTCTGTCCAAGCACACCTCCAGAAAAAAGATAACAGCCCCATAGTCAGCAGATTTGGAACAACCTTCCTTTTAGGGTACTGAGATTTAGACAGTTGAGGAGATATAAGAGGAAAGGCTGTTTTGCATATTTAGCTCATCAGTTAATGCTTCCTAATGAGACAAAGGTGGAAGATATAAATATGAAACTGATCACAAAACAATAAAATTAATGATGCCAAAGAAAGCATAGAGTGGCAGAAAGAGTATGGGCTTCCAAAAGTGGATTTTTCTTGGCTTACGGAATGAGCAGGTGGGTAGATCTTTTGGAAGAAATTCATAAGGAAATAGGAGCATAGGAGAGCCAACAGTTACTGAAAAAATGGTATTAAAGGCACAACAGCAGACTACCCTGACGTAAAGTAAACACTGAAAGAGAGCAACAAGGCTTCATCAGGAGTTATTTGGTTAACTGAAGAACAGGAAAGAATCGTACAAAACAGTGAAAACAAGAACCGATGACTAAAAATGAGTTTAAAAGAATAGTAAAGTCACACAAAGAACGAATGAAGGGTAAGAGGCTATATGAGTTAATCTAGGAAAGGACCTAAAAGCCAATAGAAGGTTACACACAAACACACAAACTACGGGAGACAAAGAAAAAATCCAGTATCTAAGTAAAAGACAGCAAATAATGTGACACAAAGAAGACTAAAATATTCAATGCTCTTATTTGCCTAATGTGCCTTTGTGTCAGACATGCAAAGGAATTAATTTTAACAAAGGTCTAAGACACACAGACCATAAAAGGAAAGGAATGTGTTAAGCAATATTAAGAAATGCCAGTTTCCAATCCTGCTGACTTATGTAGTTCAGAAAGCAGTGGATAAAGCCAGCCTCCCTGTAGCCTTGAGTCTCCGGATTGCATTAGCCCAGAGCAAAAAGTATGACTGAAATTTATGGCTGGAATATTCATAACATTCTTCTGTGAGTTTTCCAATGCCTGATATCAGGGTTTCATTTACACTGAATTCCTTGTTGCCATGGAAGGCTCTCTATTTACCTGCTTATTTTCACAAAATCTGTAGAAATGTGGTATCTCTGAGACCACAACTACTCAATCCAGTTCAGTTGGAGAGTAAGCAACAACATCAAAAGGCATGGTGTGACTGATCATATGTGGGATCATATAAACTGTGTTTTCATAGGAAAATGTGCTAAAAATTACCCTGGAACACTGAAAAGATAAAATATTCTGGGATGGGAGCAGGGGGAGAGTGTTCTGGAAGGGGTTTTTATTTTGGTTTGGGTTTTTTGAGAATTCATGAAGTGCAAGGGAGGTCCTAGAAGACTAGAAGTGATAAAAACACTACCTCAGGAAACAAAATTTTATTGGCCTTTCATAAATAACCATGCATCTCTGAGAGATACTGTCACAGGTTATTAGGCATTTAGTGTATAGGCATGAAGGTAACAGTAGGAAAACATAGAAATAGAAAACAATTAGGTAGTAAGACTTTAAAATGTAATCTTAGGATCATTATTGTGTCAAACTTCTCCAATTTCCTTCCTAGAAAGGGCAGCAGGCCTATTGAATAAGAAGGAAGCAGTAAATGTGGTATCTGTACTTTAAAAAAGTCTTTAGTTGGGTCCTCTCTAATTTTGCCTGCAATACAAAAAATGGTGTAGACAAAGTCAAGTAACACACAAGTAGTTAAATATTTCTCCCAAAGAGTATATACTTAATGGTTTCCTGACAGGGTAGGATGACACTGCATTAACATCCTTCAGGGACTTCTCATCCAGCCTATTCTATTCAATTTTTCATTGAACATTTTGGAAAATAGAAAAGGGAGTAAACCTGTAAAATTTGCAAAAAGTCTGGAAGAGGGTTGCAAGCACAGGAAAGCAGATCAGAATCCAAAATATTTAGATAATGTGAGAAACAGTACAACTGCAATAAGCTCATACTAGAGTAAAATTGACAAAAATAAAAAAGAGTATATTAATACAACCTGATGATGCTTTAACAAGGCAACAGGATTGCAAAGGATAGGAAGGTTCAAGTGGATTTCAAACTAAATATGAGTCAACATGATGATGTTGCAGAAAGGCATTTCACGGCAGTTCCAAGATGTATTAGGAAGTGTACATTATGTCAGATGCAGGACCTAATTATTTTGCAATCTTCGGTGCTGCTGAGGTCTCGGAGCATTCTGTGCAATTTTGGGCAATGCACTCCAAGAACAATTTCAACAATTTGGATGGAGTTGAAATCAACAAGAATGATATTTTGAGAATATGACTTACAAGGAAAGGTTGAAGAAATGAGACTTAGCTTCCTCAGAAGAAGAAGACTGGGTGGAAAATGCAGAAAAGGTTGCATACAGAAAGTCGTGGTCAACAGATCCTTGTACACACCTGAATTATAACAACTAATTGCTTAATTTGTATCAAAGAAGAGTAGACTAGATATAAAAAATGAAACAACAACAAAAAAAGTCCTGTCAACCTAAAGTCTAGATTAGATGGAATAGATTTATGAGGTTGTGGAATCCCCTTCATTTGTGGTTTTTAACAGCAGTCTATACAAACATCTGTCAGGGATGACCTAGTTACCCATTTCCTGCCACAACAGGGATAGACTGGACCTCCTCTTTTTTTTTTCCCCCCACTGTAATGATTTCATGACTGGAGAACCTGTTTCATTTAACTTGCTTGCTACAGATTAAGCAGTACAGCAGTACAACTGGGGAGCCAATGCCTTAGTAAAATAAAACAAACCTCCACATAAAATAAAAAATCATTCAGAAAATTAAAAAATGGAGAAAACTAGCTTTAGCGTTTTTTAAACATATATGTGTCAAAAAGTCATTATTAATTAAATTATTTCTTAAAATACAATTCTATTGTCCAAAACATACCTTTTACAACCATTAAGAAGTCAAATTGAGATTTTGAATTCTTTTAAAATAACCAGGGTACTAGAAGTTATTATGATGTTCATTCTTAATGTCCTTATTTAAAGAGAAGTAATATCAATGATTTTCATCAAGAAAGAGAAGTGATACATGAAATACAGAAAAAGAACTCACAGAAAAACTGTGAGTGAAGGTCTGTCAGCACCTCAGGCATATGATGGTATTATAAACATAAACTGCACAAGAGCTTTTCTCCTGTACTTAAGATGCTGTCATCAGAAACCTGTGTTTATCCAGGGTAGCTTTAGGTATCACCGTTACTGATACTTAGATAATATCAAGCTATGCACATGCACAGAGGCACAGAGTGTCAAGCTATAGTTACAGTTGATCTGATACTTCCATCCTGAGAACTCATGCAATCCCTTTTAAAGAAACCAAAACATCATCTATGTTGAAATCTTTGTGACTACTATTAAACTTTTAGATTATCTCTGAGTTAATTTTTAAAAATACATATTTCTTTTTCCATTTTTCATAACTACAAAGAAGGCCTCTTCCAATTTTCTAAGCATGAAAAGAAATTCTGTTCTAGAATAACATTTTAAATTATTTATTTAAAATTACTTGCCTAAAACTCTAAAATGGTTATGTTTTCAGACCAAGCTTGTAGTTTACAAAATGTACATAGCATAAGAAGGTTTTCATTTCTTTTAAACTCACCAATCAAGAAAAGAATCCAACTCCTACTACTGGCCTGCAGTGGGATGAAAGGAAATAAGTCAGTAAACCACAGACATCTTGTTCAAAATATGGGACGTGTGGCCAAAGGCTTTAGCAGGTTCTATATTACCAACCTTTCCGAAATATGTGAATTATTAGAACTACACTGAATGGTAATTGATCCAAGATCAATGTAATTCTCTCCCATTTCTATAGACAGGTGTGTTTAATTCTCTGTGTATTTCCCAGACTCTGCTTGGTGAAAAAACTGTGAAAGAATTCACTAAGGTAGCAAGACAAGAAAGCAAAATGCTATTGCTTCACTTGGCGTATAACATTCATAAGGCAACTGAGGAGATTATCTTTAATTTCCAATCTTAACACACAATTGCATGCTGGGTTTTTACAATGCAAAAATGTGAGCTGGAGGATATTGCAGGAACACTGACACACCAATGACTTTTCCATTTTCTGGATTGGATTTTTGATTGTCCTGCATGCCAAAATGTAGGGTTTTCTCCCCCTTCCCAACCTGGTGTAAAGCACAAAGAAAAGAGATGAACTACATAATGTAAGAATTAGCATAACTGTTCAGGAAATACTGAGAAGAAAGTACAATAGTTGTGCCTGTAAAAGTAAGTTCTTATGCATGCAAAAAATCAAATGTATACAGCTGTGCAGTTTCTACCTACAAAGCAAATGTCTTTGCTTATAAATATATGTTTTGGTGACTGCAATGTATGTAGAATTGCTTCTTTTTAAACCAGTTCGAAGTGAAATTGAGTTTTAGGCCTTCTCATTTTTTTCACCAATCTGGCATAATACTGCATGAATGAATATAGAATGAATGGCATCATAAGGGAATTTGTTTGTATCTCATCTCTTTTTTTCACCAAATTATATTCCTAGACTGTTTCCAGCAGCTGTTCATCTAATTCATCAGCAAGAACCATATTCAACAAGATTATACTGCTTTCATTTGTCCCCTTCAGAGAAGCAGAAGAAGAGCAGAAAAGTAGGAGAGGTAAGAATGCAATAAGTGAGCCTATAGGAAAACACAAAATTCCCAGTCCTGCAACTCAGTTAAACCCCAGCTACAGGCAAAACACCACAAACTGCCCTTTGATGTGTAAATTGAAATTTAGCTTTCCACACGGTCCCATTTTCCTCTCAGCACAAGGGACACTAGCTGCTCTTGAGAAAGAAAAAATTTAAATGCCTGTCATACAGTTTTTCCTTGCTTACTTGAAGAACAAATGATTAAGACAGGCATTGAAAAAGCATCCAAGAGATTAGATAAATAAATAAAAATGCTTATGTACATGTATATGTGTGCATGATGATAAGACAATTCCTGTACATCTTTCCTTCTCCCCTTGCTGCAACACAGACAAAAGACAGTGCCAAGCCTGTTAGGCCTCCTCCTTTTCTCTTCTGCTACAGTTTTCAGTAGGCACAATACTTATTAGTGCCACAAGAAACAGGAATTTTGCAGTTCAAATGAATCCCATGTTCTGGGATGTAATCAATGGCTAAATTAAAGAAAGAAAAGGTCATAAGTTAAGGACTGAAACTGCACACAAACCCAGAAGGGAATAGCAGATGTTAAACATGCCACAATATGTAGAGATGACATTAACTCTTAACTGCATCTTATCAAAGAAGCTTGAAGATCAAACAAGACACATTCATCTCTTGCTTGTAATTTGCTATATGGCAGTCCAGCAGTGTTTCACACAAGTATTAACAATCACAAAAAATACAGAAGGGAAAGAATTCTGCACATCCTTCAGCCAATGCAGCATTTTTCATTTTGTATATTTCTTTTCTTTGTTCAGTATCAAGCACTGGAGATTTTTAGTGGTGGATCTGCAACCCAGTAGCTCTCAATACACTGGAGTGTTGTTCATTATGGTCTAGCTATGCTGATTTTCCTAGAAGGCAGAAGAGGTTTTTTTGCTACACTCTCTCATTAGCCTTATAATTCTCCAATAAGTACTAAGAGGGTTGGGTTCATAATTCTTGCCAATTTTAGTAGGAAGAAGATACTGTCCACTAATAATAAATATTTATATTTGCTAAGTTGTTTTTTCTGTTATGTTACATCTTGACCCATAGCTGTTCATTTCACAAACAATTCATGTTTGTTGCATATTTGTAAAAGTCAGTATCAGTATGCAGATACTGTAGCATATTTTGAGGATGTCCTGTTGCTGTCTGGATTGCTGTGCAATTTATATCCTCCATTATGACTTTATTTTGATAAATATTTCCCATCATGCTATATTTCAATCCCTCTTTTTTGGATGGTCCTCTATTTGTTGGCTCTGTGCTAGTAATGAAGTGGCTGTAACTGAATGCCTTCAGTCTGGTCTGACAGATGTATCCAGGATGAATCTAGTGTCATAGTTCATATATTAGAGAAAAAAAAAATCGAAACTGCATCATCTGCAGCATTGATTAAGGGACAGCTTGAATCCCTAAGGCATTTCAGAGCATACTGCTAAAGATATTCCCTGTCAAAATAGGAAAATTTAATCGATTGCACATAGAATAAAAAGCCAAGTTCTGGACATATTCAGCACATAGCCTGAAACACACTAGCATGAAATGAGGCAATGAAGCGGTCTCACTGTGCCAAGCTGAGTATCTCAGGATGTTGACATCTAATACCACAATGCAGAACTTTGCCCAGTCTTGAGTAAAACTTCCAGTACTTTCAGACAGTAAAAGGATTCTGTCCCATCACACTACTGTTCTATTTCCTTCCGGTTTGATATAAATAATTCTTTTTCACTTTATGTTTTGGAAACTGTTCAATGAAATCTTTTTCTTGCCTTCTCAAGTTCTCTCTACCACATACACATATTTCTTCAAGTGTTTACGTATTAGCAATCAAGAAACTTCAAGTTCCTCAGGGAGGATCATTGCAAAGAAATTCTGGGGCTATCTTTAGTAGGAGTCATTTTCTCTTTTATAATGACAGAAAAATTCCCTAACACAGACTACAGCCACTGCTGAGGTTAAAGCTACAAGGCACCACTTGGTCTGAGAGTCAGCTGATTTGACGTGTGCAAACAAGCAGGCAGGGATAAACTGGATGATGTCTCAGAGCCCCCTTAATTTGGAAGAGGCTATTATACAATGCACTGAAGCACTAATTATGGCTCTATTCCTGCATATATGTAAAAGCTCAGCAGAAGGTGATCTCCACTGCTCTGGCAGGAGGCACTCAGATACTATTCAGAGAAAAAGCAAGTGTTTCCATGTCATTAATCAAGCTGGTGACTAACATTAATACACTGATTGACAGGATGCTCACAGCAGCTATTATTGGCTATGGATGTCATTCAATGTTATCCTCTTCCTGTCATGTTGCATTCATGATGTGCTGGCAGAGGCTGTATTTTATATATTAGCTTTCCTAGGAAAGCCCAATTGCACCACAGGAGTAAAACTGTGATCATCCTGAAGTCAGGAGCAAATCTCTCATTAGAATCATAGGCCTTTAAGATCACAAATTCCAACTATTAACCTAGCAATAGAAATAGGGCTAGAATTTCACAGTAGGAGTTATCATCTGGGGAGATATACTAATCCTTTATTTCTTATCTTTCTCTCTCAGGAAAACTTACTTTCACTTTTGAAAAATCTTTTATAAGACTCAATACTGACACATAAAAAAGGATGTCTATCAGGCTTGACCACTAAAAGACAATGCATGTCATCTTCTGCCTTCCAAAGAGATTCACCATTCACATTCATCTGTCATAGAAACAACAGTGAAAGCAATGCCTGTCTCAGATGAAGGGATTCAGTCAACATGTAAGGTCTAGGGAGGCAAAGAAGACATAGTTTGCTATCAGATTACTTGTTATGCATGTGCTTAATAAAGCTTACACACCTCAGGAAGAGCCAAAATACTTCTTTCATTGCCACAAAAACTTGACCTTAAACCACTAAAATCAGTCATAAGACTCATACAGACAACATTCTATACAATTTGCATTTTTTTCCACAGAAAGTCACACCCAATTTTCCTATCAGACAATTCCACTTCAGGTAGTAAGGGTAAGTGCCTAATAACACACAGGGCTCTTTTAGCTGCTTGCACGTTAAAAACCAGTATAATTGTGCCTAACTTTTTACTTCAAATGGAGAATACCTGCTTCCCATCATAATGGTCCTTCATTAGAGGACCTATTCCATCATGATTTATATGATACCTACACAAGTTCCCAACGGGAGTTGTACTTTGAATAATAACAGTAACTTCTTTGTTCCATACAGATTTTGTGCCAGTTCTATCTCCTTTTCACTTATTCTAGTCACTATTTTGATCTTCTTTTTGATGACAGTACCACAGTACACTCATAAATTTGTATGCCAAGTTATTAAAAAGTTTTAAAAAATCCAAAGAAGTTATGAAGTATGCTGTAAAATGTGTTCCAAACTGAGTTTTTAGATCCTCATGGATAAAGGATAATCCATGGTCAATTGCACATACTTATTTATTTACAACAACATTTAGAGGCAAACAAAATAGCAGCAACATTTCTGCACATTAGTTTCTGTTTTCCATTCTATTTTTAATGTATTTTTATATTGTTTCCTGACCACACCTCAGGCATGCATAAAGCAACACAACTGCTATCTATGTAGTTCTATGATTCTATGTGGAGCTGGGAAAAAGCAAGTCAACTTGCTTTGTTTTGGAATTTTTATTTTGGTTTACACACACATGCAAACAAATATGGATACTTATGTTCCGTAACTGTAGTTTCTGAGACGGGGCTGAACTGTTTCCAAAGAAAACTCTGTCATGGTCAAGCTTTGCTCTTACTGCGGAAACATCCATTGTACTAGATGACCTATGTTTTATTTCTGAGCTTTAGTAGATCTCTTAAGTACTTCAAATCTCATTCTTGGAGTGCCTAAGGAAAATAGAGCAGAATACTGATACCAATTTGTTATTCTTTGAATAGGTAGAGCAAAGAACAGCAGGCAGATGAGCTGTATCCTCCATCTCTGAGAATACACAGCATTCTTCTGTCTTAGCTACAAGTCTTCAGTGCCAAACTTACTGCTGTGCATGTTACCATATCCCCCTCACTCTAACCCAACCATGAGCAAGCAATGATTTAACAGCGAGTGAGATGAGATGATTATTCACGAGGGTGGGACAACTACTGACACAGGTTCATAACCAATTACAGTTTAGCAGCTGTAGGATTGCAGCCATGCCATGCCTTTTTTTGCTGATGGGACACATACAAAATATCCAGGTTGTCTGAGAAGCCTTTGTTTATAAATGGCTTTAGTCAACCTTTATTATGGTGGTTATCTTATCCATGGCTCTTGTTATTTAGTCCTGAGTTTTAGCAATGGTAAACTGTTTACTGGATAGTTTCTTGGTATGGGATTCAACAATATGAACACAAACATTACATAGGGATTTTTTGGGAAAAAGGATAATTCCTATTTCATAGAAGCCTTCACTTTTCAGTACTGTCATTCCAAATTCTAGCCCTTCTACCATTATGTGGTAAAGGGTAAGAGTTGCCCTTTTGACAAGGAATGCTGCAGAGGAGTAGAAGAAAAAAATCCATCTGGCGACCAGGGTGCCAATAACTGAGGCTAACACACATTCAGAATAACTCAGGAGATCCAGACCCCAGCTGAAAGAGCAACTGCACTGGTAAAGTTCCCCTAGAGAAAGTGTGAATACAGAGTACACAAAGATATTAGCTTTTTCCTGCCTTTAAGGATCAGAACCAAACTATCCCCCTGCCTTAATATGAACAAGTATTTCTTGCTAGGAATAAACTCAAAAATGCTACTTACAATCTGATGTGTCTAATGCTGGGTATATTAAATAGAATATGAAATACCTATTCTCTGTTACTGATTTGGGTATTTTTCCACAAAACACTTCCTCAGTGTAATTCACAAATTAAATTCCTGTCTGATTTCAATATGATTTTGCTTTTGCATAAAAATCACAAACAAATTCCAAAATATTACAAGTCTCAAGCACCTTGTTAAACACTATCTTGTCCATAAAGATACCTGAGAGATCTACACACAAAGGCTGAAACAGGAGACTGAAATAGGTGTATTATTAAGAAGTCCCACATACAAAGCAAGATTTCTCTTATACTTCTAATGCAATATTTTGTGTAACTCTCAAGGCAAAACTTCTTATAAACAGTCTGCAGGAAGAATTTACTGTCAATATATACTGTACACTAAAGGAACAAAACTACCTCTGTCCACATTCACACCAACCCCACAACTCCTTAAGACAATCATTTTCAAAATATTTTTGTTCAGTAAAAGGAGCATTGTTTCAAGTTTCTTTATGGCAGACCAGTAGAATCAAAATGAAGGCAGACTTGCTCACTACTCAAAGCACTTGTCTTCTTTTTAATTTCTCGCAGGAATGAAAAGTATATTCAGCTTTTCCTCCTTCACCACCACACTCTGCCCTTGTAGATTACTGAAACACGAATTTGTGAAGGCTGTTTCAAGTAGAAGGATGTTTCTATGTATAGGAATGATGTCAATTCCTGTCACTCTGAACATCCAAGCGAGATTGTTGTTAAAGCCACTTCCAAAGGACCAAGAGAATTTGTGCCATTCAGTTCAATTACTTTCTTCACCTCTATTAGACTAAACATAAATGTAACACAGCCAAGCCAGATTCCAAAGGTTAGTCTTTCATTTAGGCAAAATACTGGAGATGCTAAACTTGTGTAACATGTACAGGAATCTAGCATGGATTCAATAAACCAATTGAACACGAAAGGAACATCCTTTCTAAATGCAAATTATTCAGGTGCAATTTGAGTTCCTTAAAGGTTACTCTTCAGTTCCCTCTCCCTGTCTAATAAATGAGAATGCAAAATAGCTTAGTTTCTTTTTTCAAAATTCTTCATATTAAGTCATTCTGCTGCTTCTGTTATGAGCCTTTTCTGCATGGACCAGATACGGACTCTGGATTGCTTCTGTTCTGTGGCTGCTAAACAGAACATTCCACATCAGTATTTTATTAAAGCAATTCTTAGAAAAACTTAAAAACTAATTTAAAAAGCAGGTCTGATAACAGAGCAATGTACAGATATACTCAAACTGCAGCATTTTTTCTTTCCTTTTCATTTTGCCAAAAGATTCTACATTTTCCTATCTGGAAGCATAAAACCACAAATATCAAGAATATCCCAGAAAATGTAGCTCAACAACTCTTGATAGTACACTTGTCAAAATGTCAACAGATCCCTGAATAGGTATGCACAGTCTAGATCTGACTATGAAATTTCTTGATGATGAGATCTTAAGTGAAGTCTGTGGCAAAACTTTTAATTGGTTCCTGAGGGTCAGAACAATATTTGTTGTATCAAACTTGAGACATTTATAATATGACATGTTTCTTTCATGTGATTTGAGGAATCACATGAAAGAAAACATGTCATATTATAAATGTCATAATATAGAGGTGTTCTCACAAGAGGGACTTTATTTGTGCATAATAGTAGCCACTGACAAGTAAGCTGCTGTGGGCCCTTTGTGGCAAGGCACATTCATTAGACAAATTCACAAGTATATTTTATACCCCAAACTTGAGTTTTTAATGGGAATTTAATTTCACAACAAGTCATATGGCAGCACTGTCAGAATTAACAGAGATGAGTGAAACTGGAGAGAGAAGCACTAGTAGTTTTGTGAATAAAGTAAATATTTTGCATTTTCCATGGGTTTTTTCCATAAGGTTCAAATGAGATATAATAACTGGTCACACAATGTTAAGAGTTTAAGCTGGAATTGTGGCTATATTTTAGACAATCAATAATTTATTCCACATCTCTGTCTCATCTCAGCTGTATCCTGTATTTTTTCAATTGTATCAAGGCCTCATCCATTATATATTAATGGTAGCACACATGAAATAACTAGTATTTGGAATGTTGTAGGTAGAAAGTAGACAAATACCTGTAAAAGGTTCAATTAAGTAAAAGAGATGTATCATGGTTTTCAGTCTGTGCAAAGACAGCACCCAAAATAAAGATAATTATAATAAAAACTAGTAATAAAGTCCCAAATGAATACCATCAGCATACCATGCATAAATGAAAGAAGGATTCAGTCGTCTCCAAAGAATATGTTAGGAAATGGGCTGGATAATAAACATTTACTGATTTTTCTACTAGTGGAATAAACCAGGACTTTCTTGTTTTCTTTTTATCTACCACAGGCAGCAGAAATACAGTTGTAGGTCATATATTAGGCATTTATCTTCTGAAGCCCAGAGACCTTGACTCCACCTACATGCTGCTGAGAAGCTCCATGAGAGCAACAGACAAGATGTTTATAGCTAGGGCCAGACATTTTAGCACAAGTGTCAGAACAGTCCTCTGCCCCAGTTCAATCAAAAAAAGATTCTTCTCATCATGCTGCTATAATATTGTCAAGAAACCCCTTTTGTTGTAAAATCATCTGTCTTAGTCTTACACCAACTGGAAGGAAACTGATAAAATTCATGTATTTTCAAGATTTAATGAGTTCCTAATTTGTTGTGGCTTTATAACTCACGCATGGCCGACTAACTTTAAAAACCTCAAACTTTGCCTGTTTTAAGTTATCACAGAAAATGAGGGCACAGCCTCATTTTGAAGCTCACATCTTATAGTAAGGTAACGGCTGATTTTTTGACTGATGAATCAGCTGCACATGAACTGCCACTGAACAAAAGCACTGCATGCTGGATGCAATGGCCAGAGCTTTGTCACTTAACATAGCTTCAGGTTTTTTACATCTTGTTAAAGAGTTCCGTTCCCAGCTATTTCACCTACAAAAAATAGCTCTTGAAACATACTGTGTATAATTGGGCTGAAAGTTTGACACAAAGTTTAAAGAAAAAAACTATTTTTCCTCAAAACAGTCTTTCCTCTGCTGCCATCCACTTACTAGATATTCTTTCCTTAATTCAGAGTTACAAGGAGTTTTGCCCACTTGGACTGTGAAGTATGTGCTTCACTCAAAGCACAGCCAGGCACTGGGGCGCCCCTGGGCCATACCTGGCCTGCGAGAGCAATACCCATGGGACCTCACAGCTTGTTTGAGGACTCGCGTTCCTGGAAGACCTTGGTAGCTGCATGGGGAGATGGCACCTGTGCTGCACACGGTCTGCAGCAGCAAATTTGTGCAGAGAGTCAGGGGTGAGTCACTGGCCGAGGTCTGCCCTGCTGGCAATGTACGTGCTTAGCCAAACTGACATTATTGCTGACCAGGCAGGATTCCTCCCTCCCTGCTCCACATTTTCAGGTGGCAAAGCACTCAGCAAGCACCTCCTCAGCTAGGATCTATGCAGAAGGCACAGAATACTGTCAAAATTAAACACTAAACCACCAATGTAAAACTTTGCTTTATTAAGAATGAGCTTCTAGTGCATAATACTGAGTTATACAAATTTATCTAAAGTGAAAGTGAAAACGCCTGTTTTAATTCTGATTGTCACAGCATTTTGAATGTCAAAGATCCTACTTTAGCAAAGTTTTCAAACAAACCAAGTGTGCAGAACTTGATCAGAAATAAAAAAAACACACCAACCTACGTACTGAATGTTAGTACAGTACACCAGCTGCAAAGGTGATGTTAGTATAAATCTCTGATTATATTATTATCAAATGGACAATTTCCAGGCAGACTCCCACAAACCCACTCCTTATTCCCTGAACACAATAGCTAAAACTCAATCAAAGAGTCAAAATTTACCCCTTCTAAGGCTTAACCTAACCTTCCTTCCTTAATTTAGGTTGCTCTTATGTTCTCTCCCCCGAAGTCTACTTGTTCCACCTCCTCTGCATATAGCAAAGATACACAAGCTACCATGAGAGGGTTCTGAGGCTTATTAAAGACTGAAAGTTGTTGCTCTTGTATATTTCTTTTAATAATTTTTAAATTTTAATTAATTTTTTTGTCATAGAAACCACAGTTCTTCAGAAGAACGTGTCATACAAGCACAGCTTTGGTTTTGAGACAAGCCTATTAAGAATGAAATCATTCATGTCACCAATGCTGCATACGAGTGTCCACTGTTCCCAGATTAGGGCTTTAAATGTTCACCTCTATATTTAGAAACCAAAAACCAAACGGCCAGCTTTCCTGATGACTCAGCATCCATACTGACTGCAGAAGAATGTTGATCCCCAGCAGGCCCCTTGCATAAAAGTGCTTAAAACGTCCAAACGTGAAAGTTATGGGTTGTATACTTCTCTGGATTAAGAACAGAAAGATCTTTATTAACTTTTCTTTTACTTCTCATTTCATACTACCTTTTGTTTAAGGAAAAACTTCAAAGCAAACAACCTTTCTCTCTTACCTTGTGTTAAATGCCTATTTATAGAATTTCTTTTTTCTCATGCCTGGACTTTCTTTACTTGGATGCCAGCCAATTTCCATTTCTCTACCTGCCAGCCTGCTGATGTTCTCTATGCTCTCATTTTATTTTTATACATACACATATACATATGTACATGTATGTATATATATAACCCAAGCCTGTTAGGTTTACCTTTGGCAATAACTGTTTTGTTGTGGTTTTGATTTGTTTTGTTTTTAAAAGAGGGAATACTGAAACCCTTGGAGAGATAGAAAAAGTCACTCTAGGCTACCCTGGGAAAAGTTTGCATGTTCATTGCTGATCTCACCAAACAAGCTGGGCATGAAAACCAAGAGGCCTGAAGTTGTCATTGTTCATGTAATTACACATGGATACACATGCATGTTTATGTTAAACTTTTTATTCATTCCCTCTATGAATAGAACCAGTAATATTTATGTAATGTATACTTAAAATATCCAAGGAATACTTACTTACACTCCACTTGAGAATCTCCAAAAGCTTTATTAACATAAACCAGAAAATAGTGTAGCTGGAAACAAGAATATAAAAATGATATGAAGTATCACAAGCATACATATAGCATACCTCTACTGAAAAAAATTGCTAGTAACACCCAGATAAGGCTGCCATATACTTAACCTCACATAGGAAAGGAAAATTCATCAGAAAAAACACTTAGCTAATATTTGACTGCATTACCTTCAGCTATCTGTGACTTCCAAAGAGTGTCATGTTTGCTTTCTTTTTTAATCTGACTAATTTAGAAAAATGAGAATGAACAACTGGAAAAAAATGGAAGCCCAAAGCACAATATAAGTTTAGATTATATTGCTTTACTGGTATTTTCTTAGAATCACATACCATTGTGCAAAGTCTTTTGGTAATGAAATAATACATGGTCTGTGAAATATAAAAACATAGGAAAGCATAAATATGCATTTTTACTTTCTAATAGTGCACTAAAAAAAGCACCTTCTCACAGGAACTTTCTCAAGTATTTGAGAGAAAAACAACAAATATAAACATGTCTTAAGGATTTTATTACAAATCACTTATCTTAATCAATCATGCTTATCTGGTTGGTTATTAAGTTTCATAAAACTTATTACCCACTACAGAATTTTGTAGGATAAAAAATTCTGAATATCCTACAAAAAAGATAAACACATATGTGAGCAAACCAAATTTCAGCCCTTTAACAAAGTAAGAGTAGCGAACAAAGTATTTTTGCACTTCAAAGTTTGCAATTTTATCTTTACAATTAGTATTAGGCCTTGTCAGGGATTGACCCCATGCAGCAACTAAGCACCACCAAGCCTCTGGTGGCGCGGGGGAGAGAATCATCAGGGTAAAAGCAAGAGAAGTCATGGGTTGAAATAAAGACAGTTCAATAGGTAAAGCAAAAGCTGTGCACACAAGCAAAGCTAAAGAATGAATTCATTCTCCACCTCCCATGGGCCAGCAGGTGTTCAGCCATCTCCAGGACAGCCAGGGCTCCACCACAAGCAATGGTGACTTGGGAAGACAAGCACCGTAACTCCAAATGTCCCCCCCTCCCTCCTGTTTTCCCCAGATTTATATGCTGAGCATGACACTACATAGTTTGTAACATCCTTTGGTCAGTTGGTGTCAGCTGTCCTGCATCCCCTCCCAAATCCTGGTGCAACCTCAGCCCCAGCCTTCTCTAGGCGAAGCAGTACAAGAAGCAGAAAAGGCCTTGACACTGTGCAAGTGCAGCTCAGCAGTAACAAAAACATCTCTATTTTATCAAACTGGTTTTAGGACAAATCTAAAACATTGCACCATACCAGCCACTGTGAAGAAAATTAACTCTACCCCAACGAAAACCTAAACAGGTGCCATTAATTAGGATTCCAACTATGAGCAACTAGTCAATATTTTAAAGAAGCTCTATAGACTTTTTAAGAGTCTTCTGGACTTAAACTGACATAAATGACATTGGAAATTTGGGTCAAAGATTCAAAGACTTTTTTTTCTTTCAGATTATACCCTGAGGCCTTTTACTAACATTGTTTCTAAGTAAAATAAATATTTACTGTTTCTGATACTCTGCCTCAAGGCAATTGATGGAAGAAGAGTGTGATTTAGTAGCTTGTTAAATATCTTAAGTGATATAATAGTACTTGCATGTTTTGTAGACTGTGTACCACACAGCTTCCTTTCTACCTGCTTTCTTTTGGTAGTAAAATAAGCACATGTAAAAGAAGAAGAAACTAATCCCAAGGTTCTTGTTGATCATATTGATTCCTCATAAATTTCGGTAAAATAAAATGTAGACTAACTGCCAGGATGGTTTTGTTTTTCTATGTATAAACTAGATCAGACTGTTTCTGATTTAAAAAGCAGATCTTATTTCAGAGTTTGGTGACTATCACTGAGAATTTATTCAATTCACTAATACTCTTGAATAAAGAGATGAAATTTTTATCTAAAATAAGATAATGACCGTGTTTGTCATAATTTGTATGTCAGAGAAAGTCATGGTCGGTGACAATGACAGCTTTTTCATATCATCTCTTCTTAATACAAACATCTCTGGTTGTTAGATCACAAAAATTCAAAATGATTAAATGAATGATTTTGAACAGCATTGTGTGTCATCTTTGGGTTTAGCTCAGCCCATGTGTAAACAGGCTTAGCATTGTCATTGAGAATTGTATCCATTTATGCCAGGGATTAACATGCCAGCGTCTCTGTGAAATCACAGCTCCATGCTAAAGATGCAGCTTCTCACTACTGTTTTTTTCTTTTCATTTTAAGTAAATGCATGTTTAACTACAGGCTGCACTGGTAGTTTGCCGGGATGGAGATTAAACCTGAAGTGAGCACAGAAGATTCAACTCTGCTCCACATCAGAGTAAAAATTATTTCTCTGAGGGATTGTCACCCATACGCAAGTGCTAGAGTGCAAATCTCCTCCTTGAAATGCCTCACACTGTCTTTTCATTTCTCCACCCACTACTCTTTCTCATGCTCTCACTGTTGAGTGTAATCAGTGTCATTGGAAGCTAAGCTGCCCAATTCCTCCGAACAACATCTGACTACTGTGCTTAGTAGGAAATGTAGCAAACAGAGCCATTTAAAAAGGCAAAGCCTTTCCTAGTGTAAAATAAAAGACTAGTGGTAGGTTTGGATTCTCTTAGCCATTCTGCTAAGTCCTACACTGCACAACAACCCTTTTATTCAAATTCAAAGATGCACTCCTCCATTTAAAGAGCGCTTGTTATCTCAGAAGGAAATGGAGGCTATAGTGTGCCTGACACTAAAGAGTGAAAAAATTAATGTTGGCTTTGCAATGACTCCAGTCTCAACCAAGCATAATTAACCAATTTTAACTCTTATAGCAAACCAATTATTTTCATTCTTGGCTTGTGCCTGTTTACAGTCATAAGTGAGAGGGAAGTGTGGCAACACTGTTGTTTCTCTCCCACTCTCTCAGGAACTGTACTGAATTTGTCACTCTATGTAAAATACTAAGTGCTGTATGATTGCTACAGGACTACATGTTGTCATGCCAATTACTATGTTCTCTATTCTTCTACCTTTTCCCCCTCTATCGTTTCTTAATTTGGTAACTGTGTCTGCCAGACCTATTTTGTATTCAGGCATATTTTTCAGCTCTACAGTTGAGCTGAATGTTGAGCAATGTAAGGAACTCACAAAAGGTAATGCAAAAGGTTTTAGGATTGTTATTTCTTTGGTTTTTCTAACTGGAAGCATTTAAAAATCTTGAACAGTAAATATGCAAAATTTCCCTTTCACACGCATTAAAATGAAAATGAAAAAATCTAATACAACCGGTTTTTGTTAACTCACCAATCTTTTAGCCTTGTGAACATTGTGATTCCTTGTTTTGATAGGGCACGGTGATAAATATATACAATAAAGGTTTGTTGCCTGCCAACTTGACTAATTTATCTTGTTTTTTGTATCATGTAGAGGCATAAATTAGATTTCCTAAATACTAAAACATAACATTATATGCCATTCTCACATTGTCTATCATTCAATTCCCTAAGCTGTCTTCATATGAAAATTCCTACATACATGAAAAAACTTCACTATATATTTTTACAGCATCTTTTTCTCTTTGCTGAACAGGACACACTACAGAGAAGACTATACTCTGGGTTTATGCAGTAGCTATAGAGCATTCTATTTTTACATCATACTTAAAAATTTTAACATTTAGGTTGTTTTTATAACTAGCAGTATACACTAAGTCTGTTTTTTAAATGAACTTAAAATTTCATTTAGTATGAAAACACAGGAATGCCTAGATTATTCTTGATCTAATTATTTATCAAATTGTATATGTCATCTGTGGGTTTTAGCTTTATTAACCTAATTCACTTGCTTCCTTAATCGTTCGAGTTCCCTTCAAAATTGTAGCAACCCAATCAATAAAATATCTTCTGAAAATGAGACTATCTTTTTGCTAACTCCTTTTTCACAGCAACAATTGACAAGATATCTTTAGCTAACATTAAGTATACGAAGCTTCAGAACACAGATATTAGCTTTAATATGCTTGACATACATTATACCTCAAAAAAGCTAAATTTTGAGCCTCTTGGATAAGTGCTCCTCTGCAACCATAAGTGTTTTAAAATAACAAAACATATTCCACCTCTAAATTGCTATAATCCCAGATGAAGCCTATTCTGATATTTTTCTTTAAGTTTTATTTCTAGTTTATACAAATTCATTTTAAGTTCTGTTGAACAGATGCAAGTATAACAGCAACTGATTTTGGGAGGCTCTTCACAGTGATAATCTGCAGATATTGTCTTAATTTAAATGGGACGTCATCACAACACATGGAGTAAATTTAATTGTTCTACCTTGATTGCACACAATCAGAATACAGGCACTTCTGTTATTCTCTGGTGTTTGCTTCCCAGGAGGTTCGGAATGTAGCTTCTGTCACTATAGGGTTCTACTTGAAAGAAGGTAAAAACATTTTTCCCTAAGGAGAAAGCAAAAGCAGGTGTATCACACATTTGCCTGCATTGTTGAAAACATGTGCATAGCACATACAAACTACAACAAATGAAACATTCCCTCGTTTTAATATACTGAAATACATTGTGCACCTATGGATGAAAGACAAAACTTGTAGTACTTCACTAAGATGTGAAAATACATTACCACTTGGGAGAATAAAAACTTTGAAAATAGGTTCTTGTACCTCCACACTCCTTATACTGATTGCTTCGTTTACCCAGATTTCACCCTATTTTTGTGATGAATAGCCCCCTTTCTCTTCTCACCAGCACTATTTCATTTCATTCATTTCTAGGCCCAAGGTTCTCAACCCTGCCACTCTGTATCCTGTTACAAATCTTCTCCATAAACTGTGCCCACAGTGTTCTGTTCCTCAGTTCCTTGTTCTGCATCTCATTTTTCTTCATCAGTCTATCCAAGCTTCCTTCTCACCCTAGTTTCCAGAGGAAACACTCACTCCCTCTCTTGCTTGCCTTTGAGCTGCATCTTCATCTTTCTCCCCTCTTCCATGTATCGCTCTTGCTTTCAAATCAGGCAAGTTCTCTTTTAGTTGTTTGGTACCAGCAAAGGGTGAAGGATGGGCTCTCAACAGAAGTTTCCTTCTTAGCTCAAAGCCCACTCCAGGCATGACCTGTATGCCAGGAGGCACAAGTAAAACAAAGAACCTGCCCATGGCAATCCATGTAGTTCTTACTGACTACACACAAAGTGTAATTGCACATAGGAGACTTACACTTGTCCAAAATCTGGATGATTCTTAAGAGAAGGGAAACTGGCACATAACTGATGTAAAAAAACCTTCATGTCCAATCCTTGTTCCAAATGTGGAGAGAAGTTTAAATATACAGAAAGGCAAAGTGGCCTGTATTATTAACAATAGCAGTGTTAAATATTTTTGCAATATGTATACGTGTTTTATTTGCAAGGTTGTTCAACCACTCATCATGAAGATGCTCTATGGAGATGAAATGATTTATATATGAACTATTATCACAGACATCATACCTGTATTCAAGGACAGGTTGGATGGGACTTTGAGCAACCTGGTCTAGTGGAAGGTGTCCCTGTCTGCAGCAGAGGGGTTGGAACTAGATGATCTTTAAGGTTCTTTCCAACCCAAACCATTCTATGATTCTCTGACACTTGACTTAATTTAAAAATACAGCCAATATCACTATATATAATTTAGCATCTATACAGTTCATTGCATTCACACAAAAAGAAAAGGCAATCTGTACAGAAGGAAATAAAACTCTTTTTTTGATACTAACAATAACTCAGCCAGCAAACTTTACTGCAAATATTTGTGTATATAGCTCCTGGGGAAACTGCTTAGTTGTCCACTACACATAGGAAAAAGAGGAAGCAAACCATATGTCAACAGATTAAAGAGCACACTGGAACAGTGAGTAAACTTCACACCACAAATGAAGTAGCAAAATTGAAGTTAAATGAATTCCACTGTTGTTTAATACAAATTCTGGAGTTGTGTGTTATAAATTTTTAGTCACTATTAACCAGCAGAATCAGATTAGCTGTGCAGTTTCCAAGACAATAAACTTTTCCCTGGTGTTCCTTGAGTTCTATTCATCGTGATGAGTCTCCTCATCAGGCCTGAATTTTGGCTGTCCTCTTCAGATTCAGTGCATTTGTGAATATGGCACAAGCACCTGCCTTGGTTTTGCTGAGAAAAAGACAACATTTTTTTTATATGAGCCAATTGTTATAGATTAGATTCTTCAAAATTAGTGTAGGAAGAAAAAATTGGTCACTTTCTTTACTTTTTAACTGTCTCACACTTGCTTAAAAACTATGCAAGGTCTAAACCATGTTCAAGTGTCCCTGTACAGCTGAGCAAAAAATACACAGTATTCATGGAGCAAGCCAAAGCCAATGAAGCCAAAGCTCAGTTCTAGCAAGACTACCTTTCTCTAATTGCCATTAGGAAGCCATGCTTGAAACAACCAAAAAAAAACTCTACAAAAATCTAAAGAAAATTTGCAATTACAAATTAAAATGTTTAGTATTTATAGAACATGTATAAATTAATTTTAGATATATATCTGATTAAAGAATCAACTTCATATGTCAAAAGTGAAACTTAAGTCTTTTTCTATATTTAAAAATTAGTTTTCCTTTCCTCCAGAAATTAATTAACAATAACCCATTTTAAACTGCCTTTCCTATATAGATGTCTGCATCTCTTTTTCTTCTTTTATTTCAGTAGTCCTTCTTGCCTAATACAGATAATTAAGAAGTGTTTTAAAAATATGTCTTTGATTAAACTTTTTGAAAACCAAAATGCCACAAAGCCAAAATACAGAAAGTGCTAGTCAGACTCAAAAGTTCTTACTGGGAATGATGCTTTTTTCCATATCCCCTTCTATGTATCTTACAGCTGTTCAGACAGTGGATACTCTACACTTAAAATAGCAGCTGATCTTATTAGTTCCAAATCAGGCACCATTATTCTAAAAGCGGCAGCCAATACTTAGACTGCAAATTGTGGAAGAGAAACAGCCAATTTTGCTTAAGGCCATTTGAAATTCAGGGGGTTTTTTTTTGTGATGTCACACTTCTGTTAAATTAACAACAAAGCAATACAAAATCTTGCCAGAATCAATATATCCTTGTGAGTGCCAAAGCAAACATTACATTAGCTTCTACATATGGAAAATTTATGTCACACACATGAATAAGACTGTACGATGCTCAAGAACTTACCATCACTCCCCTGGAAAATTCTACAAGTGAAAATTATTTGTGCTAGCTAAGACCTATGTATATTCAGAAGTCACAATTAATAAAATAGAGTAGCAACATATTTAAAATATAAGGCAACATGTATTTATCTTTTCCATGAGGATGCTACAATCTCTTAGTTTTAAGAAACACAGCTGTGTTTTAACCTTCGATTTATACCACAAGAGTGTTATTCCAGGTTACAATAATGACATGGCTAACCAAAGCTTCCTAAGCATCTTAATTCATAAAACAGTATCTTCCTCTAATGAGAGTTGCAAATATATCAAAAATGCAGGATCAGACCCCTTATTGCACCTCATTCTTGAAACACATCTGGGTTAAAGGGGATGAAGCTACTTGGCATCCCCATTTAGATAATTTAGGGTTTTCTTCCTAGAAGACCATCAGTCCTCCTTAGCTTAGCAACTAACAACTTGCAAAAAAACCAGTGGGCTGGGCTGTCAGCTGTGACATGTTTACCCTTCAGACTAAAACAAAAGCAAGAAAAGAGACTTTGAGTGTCACTATATTACTGGCACCCAAAACTACATATTATAGATTACATGTATCCCCTACTATTGTTGAAATAAGAGATTTTATTCATTCACCTGTTTCTTGTTCTCTCCTCCTTGTAGCTAAGTGATTTAAAATTACATTTAAATAGCAAGGTGGCATAGTGGCATCTTTAAATACTAGCTCAACAGCCTTAGGATCATGTTCTACATTTGAAAACAGTGTTTGCATTTCAGTCTTCTTCTTAAATGAACTTGAAATACTAATGTAGTCCTGTCCTTTACTGTATTCCCACCCTGTCAATAAAAAATATTGTGTTTTCTTTCTAATATCCAGTCCCTAAGAAAGCAACTTATTTCTGTAAACAACAAAAATATCTCAGCTGCCAGGTAGATTGATAGATTACCATTCTAGTGTGATTACATTACCCCATAACAATATTAATAAAATGTACTCCGGACTATTGGTTTTGCTCCTCCCTCTAGCGTATCTAACACACAGTAAAAATAGTATTTGTATATATCCAGTTAATCCAATATTAGCTATTTGACTTCAGCACTGTTTTGGCATTTTGGTAATATTTTTCTACATGAAACATGTTCAGTTTACAACCTAGAGCACTTTAAATATAATGCATCGTATTTTAATTTGGCCTGTTTCTTACAAGCATGTAGATGAAAAGTGGAGACTTCAGCATAATAAGTCAGTCACAGTGGAGGACAAAAATCACTGAGTAATCTGACATATATACATATCACATGCAGTTAGTGTGAAATGATAGCTACATGCAAATCAGAAAAAGATTTTTGTCTTCATTACTTATGCACCAAGAAATTTCCCTCCAAAGAGGAAATACAGTTGTAAGGCACAGTGGTTGAAAAGGATGTGACTCAGAAACTAACACAGTCCAGCCTGTATTAATAGTGAGAACAGATATTCTGTTTCTCTAAATCTCTGAAACAATTATGCTTCAGACTAAACCATTTTATATACTGTGAATTTCAACAGGAATGAGGTATATACTTATACTTATTGACTATTCATATTCAAGGGAGTAAAATAGTGGCTGGTCACAGTTATGAAAAGATTATTGCATATAAAGCAGAAGTCAGAAATGGCCTTTTTTCCCCCCCAGATTTTTTTCACACACATATATTTACATGGAAAAGAAAGTCAGAGAAAGGTTTTCAGTTCAATACATTTATTGAACTTTTTACGTTTTTCAGTGGCTAACACAACATTTACTGGAAATATACATACTTAAATTTGCTTCAGTTTCTGAAGTTCAAGTCGGTACCGCACTTCTGGAGTACAGTTATTTACAAGGGTGCCTTTTGGTGGTTTCTTCAGGATTATGCAGAGATAGCAATGGCTTCTGGAACTTGCTTTGTATCCAAACTCGCTGCATTTTCACTTTTTTCTTTCTGTTTACTTGTAATCGCCGATCAACTAAATTCTGTACTTCTGTTAATCCAGCCACGTTGAACATGTTCCATATCTCATCTATTTTTTCACATGAAGAATTATTGCAATTTAAAAAAAAGTCATTTGTAGAATGTAGTAATTACCAACCTTTAGTTCAACCAAAGATGGAAGTAAATCTGTTTTGCAATTTGAAAGATAAAGGACACTGCCTGTAAGAAGGTTTTTGTTAGAAACTAATTTTCACAGCTCTTGATTTCTATTGCAGTACAAATTCTTATGTTGAGATCCAAACCACATTAGTTATTACTCACAGCATCCATAGATACCCTTTCTTCACAGGGTTCAATATGCCATAGATGAGTAAACAAATGCATGCCATTTGGTCACTGCACACGTATTATCAAAGTAAAGCAATTTCCCCTGACAAATGACAATCCAGACTTTTATGCCATATACAGCTACAGACTCTCCTTCCAAGCATTCTTATCTCAATTTTAAGAGAGAAACCATGTGCATGTTTAAGTAATAAAATCTGAGCATACAATTAGAAACCGCATACTTAAAGAGAAATTTCCAGTGATGTGTGTAAGCAATATTGCAGGACCCCAAATGCAACAAGGGTGCACACAAAGGAAATTATTTTCTTACAACAGTTAGCTTTGGGCTTTTTAAAAGCAGAGAATTTTAAAAAGCTAATAAAATCTTCTTTAAATTTATGTTTTAAAGATGAGCTTTCGTAATCCAAATCACCTTGAGAAACACTCAACCCTTTCTATGAAACTATAACATTCCATACCTTTGGTAAAGAAATATACTCTAGTTCCATCTCCTCTTACGTAAAAATTTTCTGACAAGCAATGACCTAAGAAATTAGAGCAGTAATGAAAAAGGAGATGTCACTACTTTTTTTTTTCCAGAAAGAGCTAAAATGAAGAGTGTACTAAAAAAACATTGAGGAATTACCTTTTTTAAAACGAAGTTGAGCTGTATCATATCTTCCATAGTCTCGAAATAACAACATTCCTCCAGGTTTCAGTAGCTTAGCCAACCTGTTTACAACCCCTTGCATCCTTAGAAAATAGATGACATGCTGGTGAAGTTTGCAAACATAAGCAACCAAGTTTGGTGCCACAGACCAAAAAGGCAGCACCACGTAAGAATAAGGGACTGTTCAAGACAGGTAGCTGTGCACAGAATTACAGCCTTGCCTACATAGACAGAAGTTTTGCACACACAGAAAGAAGTGGATGTGCACAAAAAGTGAAAGTG
>WEKY01030883.1:61444-106988 GCA_013390045.1 Picathartes gymnocephalus
TTAATCTGTCACTTCTAATAAAGATATACTTAGTTACAATATACCCCTTGTATTTTGATGGAGACTGGAGACTCACTAATTATAATTAAGCCTGACCAGCTTCTCTCTTGAAGCCTGAAAATGGTAAACAGCATTTAAAATACCTTGCTTTATATATATTGTAGCTTATTAAATAACGAAGATTCATCATCTTCTTTTGCTATTATTGAAAACCTCCAGTTAAAAAAGAGATTTAACCCATTTGCTTTGCCCTTTCGTCTTCATTTACCTGTCAGGATGAATAGTAGAGAGCACAAAGACAAGGAGAATGACATCCAGGATCTCATCTGGAAAAGGATAGGGTAAAGCATCATCACACACATCATGAACAAAGGCAGAACACCAGGCTGAATTGTAGCACGAATGTGACTGTCAGGAAAAAGATGAAAAGAGACACAGAGAGAACAGTAGTAGTTAATACGTTTACTGTGACTCAAGAAACATTTTTTCTTCAATTATTCTGCATTGTAAAATATCTCATATAAAAGCCTATTCTGCCCAGTATCTTACTCAAGCTGAGAAGCAAGCTCACTGATGGTATTCATTCTTCTCTGCATACAGTATGACTTTGTTCTTTGGAATACTGAAAACTTCAGTTAAAAGTTGTCAAAGCCATCACATTCTTTTTCATGGAGATGGCTTCCTGGCAGCCTCCTGAATTACAGGTTTGTAAGGTACTCTAAAGCGAGTGCATGAATTACCTTTATCAGCTCCACTGCTCCTGAAGCAAAATCACAACAGTATAGAAAGGTTCCAGGTGTATTGCTAGGAAAACAAAACCAACAGCAGTTAAAAAATTATTAATGTATAAGATGAAAGTCTACATCAGTGTTCATGAAGCTTCAGAGAGTCCTCTGGGGTTCTCCACAGGTTTGATCAAGCATGCTTTATTGATGTCTAGCACATGGAAAGCCACATAGGTTGTAATGAACCAATAGGGCAGACAAATTAATAAGAATACCAACAGGCAGTTAGTACAAAAAGAATTATAGCCTTGCCAGGGAGGAAGCAAAAAGGAAAAGAAAAAAGGTCACAGAGGACTGTCAGAACTGATAGCAATGTCCTGGTGCTGTAATGCATAAATGCACATTAATAGGTCACATTTTCTCACAGAAGCACTGCATTATTAGCCCATGCATGCAGTTTAATTAGCAATATGATTGGGCAGGGATGGGGTGTTGCAAAAGTCATCCAGTTCTGTAGAAGTTTGGGTTTCCATGTATCACCTTGCTGTTCTTTTGAATTGATTAAGCATTATTGGTTATGGTGCTCCATTATCTCTTTTGTTTTCCAGCTAGGATGAATAAGAATTTCCTGTAGCACTGTTTTCCCTTCCCTTCCCTTCCCATCCAAGACTAAGCCAGCTGTAAATTTCCTTGTACCATTCATCAGATACTAATAACTCTAGGGAGAAGTTTTTTCACCTCTGAAATACAAACTGAGAAAGCCACTCAAAACCCACTGAGAGATGACCTCCTGATCAACTCATGATCAAGTTAATTAATTAAAAATATATTTAAGATTTTGGATAGATGGCTTCTTTAGAAGGGCATCAATAAACTCTACCAGTGCCTGTAAGATCTCACGGTATAAAAGCTAAGCTAGTGACTTCTGAGGGCTCAACAGGAGAATGCTTCTGGAACAAAATATACTCCATGCTTGTTGCTGAGCAAAACTTTTATCAGCTCTGTGCCCATCATGAGACCTGATGAATTTACATATTTATTATGAATGAGGACAAGCAGCCAGACTTTGGACCCAGCCAGTCCCTTAGGAAAGGTTAAGCTGATTACCTAATAGACTTGTTAGAATGTTGGGGGGTTTTTTTTATTTTTTTAGAGCAGAATAGGAACTATGTAGAAAGTCCACTTAAGACAAAGACATGGCTTGATCTGGATGGTGTTTTCATGACACACTGTATTAAAAGGCACTAACTTAAATTTTAAGGGAGGGAGGGGGAAGATGTTTAAAAGTTACATTACTAACCTAAGTGAAATATTCTTCTGTGGCCGGGCTACACTTGCTTGACTCTGGCTTGTTTTAATGTGCATATTCACAATATTTCACCTGCCTGAGATTAACTACAAGAAATCAGCCTGAATGCACCTGAAGACAAACCTTGTCAGCAAATATGATCCCCCCAAGACCAGGGTGGAGCAATGTGAGGAGTATCCTACACTATCCTATACTGATACCAACATTATTTGTGGTCTGACACAGTAAGAATTTTAGGGCTGTAAAACAGTTCACTCAACACTTCCTGCAGCATTGATCCAGCACCAACATTTGGTGAAAATGAAGATGTGAATACAATGTTCATATATAGAAATCCAACACTACATACCATAGAACTTTCAGAATAGGAAAGACACTGTTTCCAGCTCCACAACCAACCTAAAATCAGAAGATAAAGATAAAGTTAAAATAAATAAACAAAAAAACCCCTTTTTTTGTTACTTTTGTCTTAAATTTGTTGGCAGGTAGGACCCATTAAACTTGAAGGTATGTTGAACAGAAAAGCTATAAACAGCTCATGACACAATTCTCAAATCATTTATATGATCATATTTCTTCCCAATATCTTTCAAAAGTTGAGACAACCCATCTCTCAAACTGCATAAGAAAATTGCAATATTCTTGTCCAATTTCACCATTTGGCAAGAATGCCGCAAGTACTTGCACTTTTAGACAAAGCGCTTAAACACACACCTTTCCTCAGGAAATTAGAAATCTGCCTTTCAATGAAAATGGAATCTGACAATCGAGCCCTATTCTGATTTGGGAGAAACTTCAAAGGGGAAACCAAGTCCAGATCCTAGGTTTCTCTGAAAGTTTCTGCCATAAATGAATGTAGTATGTCACGTTCCAAAGGCTTACTTTCTTGATACTTAGTAAGGGTCTTTATCAGATTTTTGAGTAATTAAGTGGAACTCTATATGATGGGCAGAACATTTACAGTGCATTACCTCTAATATTCGGTAAGTTGCATCACAACCAGGGAAGGATTCTACCATACCAAGTTCTTTGCCACAGTTTTGACCTTGAGGATTGTCACTATCTCCATAATTTTTCTTCCAATATTTTTCTCCTTCTTCAAACAATCCATTTTTGAGTGAAAAACTGTTGTCATTATTTATTTTTGTGTGTTCTGAAGATCTTTTTTCTGTTTTGAACTCTTGTCTCCTTTTTTCTGGAAGAATTTCTGGAAACTCCAGGAACAGCCAATTGCGATCCTTGAAAAAGTTATTTTTGTGGGTCTTGTAAAATTCATTCCAATATTTACTGGCTTCTCTTTCATATTTATCTGAAATTAAAACAGAGCAAAACCTTGGTGCATATGAGCTTAGCTAGAAAATACTCTAAAGCAACATATAATTTTGACCTCAAATACACAGATTAAAAATCCATAGTTCCACAGATTGTACATTTAAATTAAAACATATAGATTTTCTGTCTCACCTTAACTTGTGTTCAAAATAACTCCTATGAAGGTTTAATTAGATTTCATGTCACTTAGGAAGTGGTAGACAGGCTTACTGCATTTTTTTAAAAATGCAGTGACATCATAGAACAGCATCAGCAAAATGCAATCAGAAGATTCTTAGACAAGTGTTCATGTCTCAAATTATAAAAGCAATGCATCTTTTCAATTATTGAAAAAATATTAAATTGAAATTATTTCATGCTTTATGAAATTCTCTAATCAATTGCAAATTTGTTGGTACCTCATCACCTCTTAAAAAAAACCTTTCAGTTCTGTGAACTGGACTGATATATGCTACTGCATAGCAAATAGACAATAATTCACACTTAACCAACCATACAGAAGGAACATACTGGCTTTCTTACCTCCAAAACACTTCAGAATCTTACAACAGACCTTTGTGTTCACTTTTAATTCACAAGACATCCTAATGGAGTGTTAGAATGTCAAAGAGTAGGACTGGAAGGGATTTCACACAGTCAGGGAATTCATACCACTTCTCCACAAAGATCTGTCCAACTTATTCTTAAAATATCAACTTTCACATACAACTTTCTTCAGTAACATATCACAGTCCTTAATTTTCTATACAGTTAGAAACCTTTTGCACTACCTAACTAAAAACTTCCATCTTGCAATTACGTCCAGCAATTCTTGTCCCAGCTAGGGACCAAGCAGACAAAGCAAAGATTACTCTCTCTTCTCTTTGCAACACCTATTTACATATTTGAAGTATTTTACCATGTCTCCATAAACAATCTCTTTTCTAGGCTGTCCAAGCCTAGCTCTCTTCTTTTTTATTTTAGACTTCTGATAATTTCAATTTTTCTTCTGTAGATTCTCTCTAATTGATTTACTACTTTTGGGTGCTGTATTCTGGCAAAGGCATTATCATTGCAGAGCAAAAGGAGTATTTTACCAGGCTTACAGGTTGTAATCCTGTTTATAACTCCCAGCTTGCCATTTTGCAACAGCGTGACACTGCTGATTCAGCTAGTGATTCACCACAACTCTCAGATCTTCTTCTGCAAAATGACTACCAAGCCAATTGTTCCAGAATCTAGGGGTTTTTTTTCAAGGAATTAGTCCAAAGCAAAAAAATCTGCACTTATTTTTAGCAAATTTATATATTTCAGATTATTTTGTCCACTGTTTGTCCAGATCTTTCTGAATCTTAATCCTGTCCTTCACCGTATTTAAAAGAAGCTCTTCACTTAACATCATCTTCAAGTCTCCAATTTCCCAAGGTCACTAATGAAAATACCAAGCAGAACTGGACACAGAATAAAACACTCCTCTGCCCAGCACAGCCTACCATTCTGAAGGGATCTCTCTAGGCATTCATTCACCCAAAAGCAGTTTCATTAGCTCTCGCTTGCCTAACTTGCTTATGAAAATGTCAAGTAAAGCAAATCAGAAGCCTGACTAAGGATAAACTTCAGGACATCTGCTGCTTTTCCCTTATCCCCAGGGCTTGCAACCTTCTCCAAGAAGGAAATTATATTGATTTTACATGATTTATTCTTGAAAAAAAATATTTGCTGGCCAGTATTCATCTCCTTTGTTCTTCTGAACCCAATGTCTGCAAGCTCTCGATGTACTCTTTCAGTATTCTTCCAGGAACTGAAACTAATTATCTGACTCTGCTTTTTTTCCCACCTCCCTTTTTTAAAAGCCAAATACTCTCTTTCCTACTTTTCCAGTCATCCATGTACTCTATGGATGTACTTTGTAACCTGTTTTTTCTCAGTTCAAGAACAAAATCTTTCCTCCTTCTCACTAGTACTAATTGTGCTAGCCACTGGACTGGAGCTAGCTAACCCTTACAAAGGAAGGCTGATAAAAAGATAAGAATTACATCTTTTCAATGTCTCTTTTGTTGATAGTTTTCCCTTCCTTATTCCTCCTAAGTACCAACCCAAATCTTTTTTCTTGTTTTTTTTCCCCTTATTTCCAAAGCATTTGCAGAACTATCTTGCTACCCCTGACATCTCTTGCTGCAAAAGTGTACCTCATATGATGTGTTGCCTTTCTTATTTTGTTCTCACTCACACCAACACATTAATTCTTTTAATATAAATGCACAGAGTAAAGGTATGGTGCACTTCTCCTACTACTCTCTTTAAATCTTAACATATTATTTCCTAAATCGCTACAGCTTTTCAGAGATAAACAAGGCTGAGAATTATCATTAGAGGCACAGACAGGCAGTGGGAAGTGGTAAGGAGGTGGCAGAATGCCTTGTCCTAGAAATCTGCATAATGTTTTAAAATTAACATTTAATACATCCAATTGTATTCTTAAAGGGCAAGACCTAGCCATGTAATTGTAAAGGCCTGTTTTATGTTAAAAGTTCAGAGTTGATTGAGGTCATATATATATATCAGATTTCAGTAGCTTAAGTTGCACACTTATAGATTGCTCAGCTTCAGTATAAGTATAAAACCTTCTAGTCAAAAGGTTCTCAAATTATTATCACCCCTTGCTACAGTCACCAGTTTCCTACAAGTCTGCTCAGAACCTTTGTACTTAAATTCATATCCAGATTTCAGAACTGAAGGAAAGCAATAGCTAAAGTCAGCCTTTCAAATTGTATTAGTATGAAATGACATGGATTTAAGTAAAGGAACACTTTACTTTGCAATGTTGCACTGGTCATTCCTACACCTCTGTGTAATAACATGCATGCAGTGTTATCAAACTTTTATTTCATCCTGTGTATTTAATTAGCCAACCCACAAAATTTTCCAAAGCATGTAAGAATTACGTAACTAAAAAACATATAAACTTCCAAGAAAAACAAACAAACAAACAAACCCACAAACAACAACAAACAAAAAACAACAACCAAAAAACCCTTTACTTTGTCAATCAATTGTTCTCTGTAACAAAGTCTTCCAATGCTAGCAAGCATGCCTGAGAAGAAACTGCACATGCTAATAAGTAAATCAAATTCCTAAAGGTAGTATCATGAATTCATTCAGTTTAACTTCTCTTGCTTTAAAAAGGCTCACCAGAGATCTTCTACTCTAATAACATAATAGTATTGTTGAAATCTGTCTTTTTTCCCCTTACTGTAGTTTTCAAGACCCCAAAATAACCTGCTCATTAGCCTTGGTGTAGTTCATTGTTTACACAAATAGGCCAAAATGTACTTCCAGTTGCAGAATGAAGCTAAAGCTTTCTGAAGGAACACTATCAGCAGTGCTCACCTATTCAAGTTCTAAACAGAGGGGCATTCATAGGAAATGTCCTTGGATTCTTGTATTTCTTGGCAATAGACAAATGCCTTATTATTCCATTTCTCACCAGCACAAACTAACTTCTAATTGAATGTAGATGAAGAATGAAAGGTTCAATGAGCCACACAGTCACACAGCTTACTTTTCAATTATGAGCTCTTTTTCAGCTTTTTATACAAATCAAATTAAGATATTAGATGTAATTTTTGAAAAACAAATGTTGCACTCCTGTATGTAGGTAAAGAATGTGAGAGGTAGCAGAGAAAGGCAAGTTGACAATCCCAGAGTATTCAGGGTGATGAAGGGCACACAATGCAAGGCATATTCTCAGGTAATTCAAATAAATTCCAGCATGTGCCTTAGTTACACCAAGGCATAGGATCATAATGACACTATCTGACAGATCCACAACATGCTAAGTAAACTGAGCCACAGGATATCCAAGTAACTGCTTTTAGAATATCTTTCTAACAGAACAACAAATTAAGAACCCAGTCTTCTGTGCTACTATCAAGTTGATATTCCAGCTTTAGCATTCATAACTATCCTAAAGTTTAGTCTATGGTTCAGTTTGCCAGTTTGAACCTAGAGCTGTCATTCTTCAGAAACCCAGAATACATTAAATTTCCCTTTTGAATACAGGCACAAAACTCCTTAATCCCTTACAGAGCAGGCTGTGCCGGATGCATTGGAACACCTTCCACACAAAGTGAACACATTGATTCCTGAAGCACTCCCAGCTCAGCCTGGCAGACAGCAAGTTGGGACCAGCTGGGACCATTGCAACCTTCATGGTACTTAACAAAAATACAGTGCAATGTACAAACACAAGCTCTCCAAATACTCCACAAATCACTAAAAAGCATTTGAATATTGTACATTGGACCTTCATCCCCAGCACCCTAGTTGAATGCAAATTCATTCCCTTTGATTCTGTAAAAGCCTTGTGTAGTAGGAGTTGCATTCTGAAGGACAGTAAAAGGGGTCAGAACAACTGCACCATACTGATGTGCTTGTTTTACATAGACTCTATTGCCACTCTAATTGCAAAATTGTTCAGATAAGTAACTGTATTGTTAGAAAAACATACTCTGAGATCTTTTGAGGCAAGAAAAGGAAAAAACCCAAAAACAAATTAAAAAATTTAGATGAGAATGTAGAAATAAAATGAGTGTTCATGAATTCTACAGCACCTTCAAATCTTTTAATAAAGAGCATTAAAATAAGAATTTTTATACCATTTGAAATTTGTTACCTTGGTCTTCTGATTGAACTTTCACAAGGGAGTTCTCTGTTGCTTTTTTCTTGGCATTCTCCTCTTCTTCTTGTGACCACTGCATGTGGTCCCTGCAGAAGGCAGTTGAAGAGTCAGCTATTCAATAGGGTTTTTCATAATATTTTTTCCCAGGAAAAACAGTCATGAATTAGCTACACTGTCTCAAACACCTTTTTTTTTGTTTTTTGAGTGCAAGCAAATGACCACAAGGAGACTGACAGTTAAAATCTAAATTTCAGTGTATGATAGATAAAAATTAATTACTAATTAGGTAAAAGTCAAGTGATTAAGAAACATGTCCCAAAGAGACTGAAGTAGAATGCACTTCTTTTATTAATAACAGGATTATATATATCTTGCAAATTGAGTGTGTTTACAGGAATGTATTTTGAGAATCCCATTAAAACTGTATTTAGCTGAATACAATAATAGACCTAGTAATAAATACCCTAATGCAAGAAACATCTCACACTGATAGTGTTTATGATGAGGAACCAAGGACTAGCAAAGAAATCAGTTGCTCCTGAAACAGGGAGCCTAATCCACTAATTCAACTGGAATAGGTGGAATTGATGAACAGGATTTTACTTTTCCGGGGAGTAGAGATAGGTAACATTTAAAAAAAAAAAAAACAGAATTAGACATTTGTAAGAAAAGTCAAGCAGTACTGCAATGTTTCCGAATTCTATGCCATCTATATTTGTGTAAAGTGGTTACCTAAACGTTATGTTAATCCATGGTCACAGAACCAAGCCCAGATCTGACCCTGATGACTAAACTGCCTTCCCTGCAGATTCTGGGTTTGGATCATTTCACAATGGGGAGTGCTCAAAAATGTGCTGCAGGACGTTTTCAAAAGCCAATCAGCTATCCCTCCAAATTGTCCAGTCTGAACAGATTAAATTAGATACTATAATTCAGGTAATCTATTAGATCCTAATCCCACTGAAATCAACTCACTGAAAGTCCATGACTAAACTTCCATTGGTTACTATGAGAAAAGGAAGAAGGTGCCAACTTGAAAAGAGTTGATTGCCTCTAAAAGCTAATGAGCATCTTCCTTTTCCATACTTGGTGACATATAGGTAATTTAATTCCTAGACCTTCACTGTTCCTCTTTTGTTAATCGTAGGACACTAATTGGTATGTACTTGTCTGCTTGCCTCAGACTTGATTTCCGCCTCTCTACTGAAATATTTCTCATTATTGTCCCCAGCAGGTTGCCTCTCCCCTTCCTGTTTTTGTTCATATACCAAACACTCCTGCGCAGTGTCATGGCTCTGACAGAGACGCAGCAGTAGAATAAAACTGAATGACTGAAGCATTACTAGGCAGACATCCTCTTGGAAAGACTTGCTTCCCTCACTGTTATCCCCGATTTTGACCTTGCCTATTCCAGCAAGCTGAAACCAAGGACTATTCAGATGGCAATAATACACAGCCAGCCCTTCTGACAGATGACTTTTTGCTGTGTAATCTTTAGCTGATCAATTTTAATCCAGCATTGTGTGTCTGTCAGAGCCCTTAGGGGCTCTACACACAATACTAAAGGTGCCTGAAGCCCTCCATCTTCATTAACAGCCTTTCTTTTCCCCATTTTTTCCCCTCCTTGGAAATTCATAAAGCCCCTTTGGTGCTTTTGTAGAAAATTCTATATGGTGGATCCCAAATAACAATACTGCTGCAGCACTTCTTGATCAAAATCTGCAAAAGAGGGGACATTGCAAAGTTCAATGCAAACTATTTATACAGTTTGGATACTTCAAATGAGGCAGCTCCCTCAGCAATACAAGTTGGTAGGAACACAAGCCACATAAGGCTTCTAGAAGTGTTTTAAGCTGAACACTGACAGCAGCAAAGGAAGCTATCCATTTTAACAACACCTGGAACTGTTAACTTGAGTAGGCCTGATATGAGATCAAACAAAGCTACTTTTAGTTCTGCTTATTCAACGTAGTCCTTTTCCACTAACTTGTTTGCTACCATAGGGTTTAATTATCTCTGTGATAATGTGAAAACTATGTCAATTACTGACCTGAATAGAAGCAGGCATTTTTTGCTCCAATGTTTAGCATCATTCATTACTTCTCTCTCAAAACGACAGAAAAGCACCACAAACATCCAAACCTTTAGTTCCCAAATTTAATTTACTTAGTATTTCTTGCAGCAATGGTAGCAGCTCCTGGCTCTCTGCCAATTCACACAAAAGGAATGCCACTTTATGCACTACCAAAAATGATAAGTGGAAAACAAAAGGATATCATTCATCAACGGTGGAAAAGATGAATATCTTATGTTCACCCTGTATAATCTATTTAGCACTACCACCCCTCATCCTAACTCTCCTTATCTCCCTAGTGAGAACCCTGCCAGTTCAGTGAGCTTCAGAAACCAGGACCTACCTCACATCATCGCCAGGTTCTTGATTTCTCAAGACCATCACAACTTCCATGCACCTCTGCTTCAATTCAATTTCACCTGTTTTCCCATCTGAGCTACATGGATTCATCTGCAGATCCACTTTCTGAACAACCCTGTTTCTTTCACCTCTATCTTCACAATCCATCCCAACCATCTGCATCAAAATTTGATAATTGTGTATTACACTGTCACCATAGGCTAGCAGGAAAAACTGAAGCTACACATGATCAATTTTTTTGAAAGAAATTATAAAACTAACTAACTAACTGAGTTTCATCAAGAAACAATGTTACAGAAAAAGGGTGGCCTTTTTCTTAAAACCTTTTTCTACCTTAATTATATAGGCTACATTTGAATCAGCATTTACACATCTAAAGGATTTATCCACCTAGCAAGAACCACTAGGCCTGGAAGCTTAAGAACTGCACTGCAAACAGATTTATGAAACAGAGAGACAAACTTTATACTCTTAACATAATAATCAGCCAGCTTCCAGCTTCCTTGACCAAGGAAGTATAGCCAACTCCAAATCTGACCTTAAAGTGGTAAGTGTTGGGGACGACAGCTTGGGGACATTTAGTTTAGAAAACACTAATAGGTGACAAATCTAGTTGTGTATCTTAATTAATGCGTTAAGCCCAAATTCAGAGACAAAAAGAGTAATGAAGATACTAGTTTATTAACCAGAAGAAAATATTCTGTATCATATTCTTAAGACCTTTTATTCATCAGAATCTGATATAGAGAATCTTTTGAAATAATTAAGATTAAAAAGCAAAGTGGACTAATAAAATGGGTTATTAAAAAAATAGTAATTTTAAAAAACCCCAGCAAGGTAAAAGTTCATTCCAGGACGAAAGCTTGTCCTGTGCTGTCAGCTGTTAGAGAAGTTACTGGACATCTCTGAGGAAGGTAAAAGAATTGCAGATTACTTCTATGAAGTAAGATTAAGTCCTGAAATGTGTCATGTTACTCTTATGTTAACCCATTAGCTATTGTGAGCCACATCCAGTCCCTTTTCCTAATTTTGCTAAACCTTTGCTCTCAAAAATGGTGACAGAATTTAAAAATACTTTAAGATTTTGTAAGAAGTAATTTTTTGTATAGCTTCTAAATTTCCCACTTCTCAACAAATATTCCTTGGGTTTAATTATGAACTACAAGAACAGAAATTCCTGGTCTCCCAAATATCTCAGGTAGATATTAGTTTGGGAGACCAGATATTTTACCTTCTAAATAGACTTAGATAATCTTCTCTCCTTCTAACACTTCCTGTATCACTTACTGTTTTGTGTTCATTCCATCATCAAAAACGTTAGGCTTTTCAATCTCATTTTTCCCACTGTGTTGACTAGCAGTCTCACTCTTTTCTAAGCACCCACTGATCACAAAAGTACCTTTTAGAGATGGAGATACTGCAAATCAGGGCAATTCTTACTCTTGTCAGCATTTACACATTGATGTCTTCTCTGCTATTACATGACTTATTTATGTTAAGATTCAATTTACTTTTTTGATAATTGCACAGTGTGTGAAAATTTCTGCTGAACTATCTGTAACATCTTCAGTACACCTTTAGAAGAATATGAGTAATTGACATGTTCCTTTCCAAATGGTGTCAATTTTAGACTAGGGCGCTAGTCCAGTATGCAATGTTATTGTACCTAACTAGAAACCTTCTGCCATTATAAATAACACGGACTGTCTTATCTCTACATTTTTGGTCTCCTGATTGGTTACTGATCCATAATAATATTTTGTCTTTCACTCCTTGACTAACTATGTGCTTGGGAGCTTTTAATGCAAGTCACTGAGAGCTCGTAACTGTCAGATTACTTGTGACAGTCTCAAGTTTCCTTCTAGTGCTACCTTCACATGTCTATTCTGGCAGTACCTTGTTTTATACACCCACAGCATTATTCATCAGAGCAAGCCGTATACAAAATTATAGGAAAATCAGCCTTGAAGAAACATCTCACCACATGTTGTGCTCAAAGACCTTAGAAGGATCAGTTAAAATCCGTGATCCAAGTGGAACCGCTGGTCGTCTATTACTTTGGTGCCTGTGTTGCATCTTGTTTTTCCTCAGATATAAAGCAGAAAGCCTTGTAATGAAGTTCATTGTGTTGAGAGACCTGAAAACACATTTAACTCAAATTACAGTTTTGCAGTAACCTAATTATTATTTATGAGAGACTGGTCAAATAACCAAGAACAGGTATCAGATTTACTAAAAATCATTTACTAAAATATCAATTCAAATGCTTTTAAAAAAATGGCAACACCGCTTCAGTGTGCTGAAAGCCCAAATAATCCCAAAGTACGCTACTGGAATGGAAACATTTGAAAGATAAATCATCTGGTATCATTTCAAAGTCCTATCAGGGAGGGGAAGGAAAAGAAATACACAGTAAAACAGTACCCAAGACTGATATTTTACGTTTATGAACACAAGCAAGAAATAATCAGCAAAGAAACCACTTCTTCTGGTGGGTATATACTGTCAGTAAAATTGACATTTTCCCCCCCACTCATTTTCTTCAAAAGATTTCATTCTGGAACTGTGACTATGGTTTTATGCTTTTAAATAGGAAATTAAATATCTTTTTTTAAGTGTAAACACAATGCACATAAAACCTTCCAAAATTTCTGTCATGTATTCTCCTGATCCCTGGTCAATGCTGTCTTTGAAATGGTTATAGATGTTTTGTCTCTATTAATGCAAATTATAAAGCAATTCAGATTTTTCTATTACATGTATAATTTTATCTTATATTGCTATATTTTACTTTACTTGGAATATCTTCATAAGTGATCAATAATGAAAGATAACAAGTGTGTGCAGCTAGTACTAGCATTTATGATGGGGTTTTTTTGCATATTCTTGTTAATGTAGGCTTTCTACGAAACAAGTAAAAAGAAATACCCCTCCTACTACTTTTACCCTGATGAACTTTTGTTCTTTTTTCCTTAAAATTATTTAAGTCCTACTTTTTCCCTCTTTTTTTTTTTTTTTTTTCAGTGCTGCTTCTGTAAGAACCACATATACAAATTTAATGCACTGGAAATACAAAACATTCTTACAAAAGAACAGACTTTGCACAAACATGACTAGGAAACATTCTATGCAAATTGGTTGCAAAAGAAAGATTTTTATCTTGAGGAAAATAGTACTATTTGATCACAAGTCTTGTACTGTGAATTGAAAATTATTAATCTGTACACATCAATACAAAGACTGGCAAAGAAATCACTTCAATTAAATGAACAATTCCTCATTTAACATGTACTTTTGAATGAGTTATGCTTTTAAAAGGGAATTGTTTATTGATTTTAAGCCTACAGAAAAGAAAAGGAAAAAAAGATTAAAATTTCTTTTTATTTGTCAAAGATAAAATAAAATGGAGTTTGCCTTATGGTTGACAATGCCAAATAAAACCACTGTTAATTCTGGCTGCTGAGACTGCAATGTTACCAGGAAGCATTGCCATACAATGAAAATGTAAAATTTAGGCCTACTAAAAAAATCAAAACTTCTTCTAATGTTAATGAGTTTATTATGGCCTTTTTTTAAAATATGGCTCAGCAACTAAAACAATTTCAATTTATACTTCAATTGCTACAAGTTGCTCATGGTTTTTATTTGAAAATATGTATGCATTTCTCATAACATAATCCATAATTATTAACATATATGGGATATAATGAAATAATAATTATGAGACATGAAAATTAAGACATCATGACAATTTCTGCAAAATGTGTAACTTACATAAAGGCAATGAAAAATAATATTCTTGAAAATAAAATCAAATAGTAAGTCCTCCAAACCCCCAAACCACCATCTAAAATTACTATTATTAAATTACATAAATGCTTGGATAAAGATTCCATTATTACATTGCAAACTGTTTACAAATCCTCTTCCTCCCTCAATCATTTGAAAAGACCTGAGTTAGTAACTTGCATTTCCTGTGCCAGCATTGATATTCACTATAAAATACAATGATTCAGCTGCTAGGCTAGTCACATAATTTTTCTTGGCTTTCTAAATATCTCAATAAGAACATGAAAAGATGCACAGATGGGAACTATAGTCAGATGACTAAGATGATCTTACATCAGTAAAATCCAGATATGCAACCCTTTCTATGAAAAAGTGAGCCTTTGAGTGATAATGGAACAATTTTAGCAGAAAAATTCTGAAAATGAAAGGCGAATGGTGTAGGTAAGGATGTTTACTGTTGCATTCAGTGTTAAATGTGAATGAACTCCCTTGAGACACGTATGTATATCTCTGAGAGTTAAAAGTGATCCACAGATCATGAGATTAGTGGGCAACATGGCTACTAAAAAAAAAGCACTAAATCACTTGTAAGCCTAAATTACATTTTCTGAAGCAAGTCATTGCTTGATTGTTTAACTGAAGTTTGTTACTAAAACAGGCATCCTTTCTTGTTATCAGGTAAGATGATCATACCCTTAAGTTATGACAGCAAGAAATGTTGTCTGAAAGAATTAGGAGTTCTTTCCTTGTTCAGAGTCACAGTTAGGAATACTTTAAGTTTGATTATTAATCAAAACAATTCAACTTTCATCTTTAAGGACATTAACATGAAACTGAATTACATCAAAAATTACTAAATTTAGTGGCAGCATAACTATTTCTCAGAAAAAACCTTCAAAGAAACAATGCACTTGATAACCATGTTGAAAAGCAACACGGAAGTCTTTGTTTCCCTGTGGAGTACTGCCTTTTAGACTTTACAATTTTGTCATTGTTACAAGTACAGATCAGGTCCTCAGTTTAATTGAGAAATTTTAAGAAACAGCCTTAAAACTCCTTCCCTCCTCAAACAAGCAAACACAGCATCTTTAGTACAGGTTTTTGCAGGTGAACATGCAGAAGAATGTACACACATCAACTGCTAGCCAGACCTGATGTTGGCATTAAATTCATTGATGTTGTCATTAAAACCCTGAGCAGTCACACCCAAAAAAGAAAAATTAGATACAGAAGAACTGTTCTAAGATTTTTTAACAATGAATTACAACCCAAAACATATGTAAACCACTTAACTGATGAGTAAAATTCTTTAAAAGTATCAATTCTGAGATGTCAGAGGAAAAAAAAAACAACAAAACAAAAAGAACAGAAATAACCTGATACTTTTGTCCAAGAACCTAATTTAATGAACTTACTGGATGAAAATATTTTGACATTTGGCTGATCTCCAACTACAAATCTAACAAATTCTTCCATCTCCAATCACTAAACTTACTTGTAAAGTCTTTGTTATAAAGAAAAAAAATAGCCTATATTAGGAACAGTATTCATACAATTACTTCTGCTTATCTAGACAACATTTGACCCAATGCTCTTCTGTGAAGCCTTGCTAATCTGTATTATCACCATCAAACACCACCAAAACTCAAAACACCTTAGACAAAACAGATGCAAGTGGCAACTGGGGACACAAACGAAAAAAAATTTCAAGATAATGGTAATACAGAAGGTATAATTATGAATTACCAGTGGTTATTTTTAAAATACGTACATATTAATATTTCCAATCTGGGTGGGGGTGACTTTACTGTCAACCAGACTCATTCATTAACTGAGTGCTTAATCCTATTCTATTTGACCAAGTGACTAATCATGCCCTCTTGGGGCTTCAAGATTAGTTTTTCAATTATATACTTCCAAAAAATTATGTACATTGGAAACAACAGGGTATTTCACAACTTCCCAAACTCAGCAGATCTAAAAATTTCAACTGTTTTTCTTTCTCATGCACCAGGAACCATGCAGACCTCCCTGTGAGCATACAGCAACTTCAGAAAAAGTGCTACAGAGCAGTGCCTCCCAGGGGAAAAGAAAAAGAAGAAAAATTATTTTGATTTATTCTGATTCCTATAGAGACAACGAAGTTAAAATCAGTTAAAAAGCAAAGCAGATAAAAACAAACAAACCTGCCCCACCAGACACGATTTTAATCACATATACATGTACTGAGTGAGAAGTGCCTGTTCTTCCACCAGCTGCGAGGTAGCCTGTTTAAAAATAGTCGAGCAAAGAGGAAATAGCTTATGCAATGGTAGGGGGAGAGAAGGGGAGATAAACCCTGCTGATTTACTGGAAACATTTACTTCAATAATGAAAGAAGAGTTCCTCATCACCTTGCACACCCTCTGCTGGTTGCTACTTACAGAGGAAGGAGGAAAAGGAAAAAAAAAGAGCTATTGAGAGTTTATGTGTATGTATACATATATTTGCACAGTGAAGATACATCTAAACCTCCAAACGCAATCACTTAAACTATTTTTAACCATATTAGCTAAAAAATACTTAATATTTAAATGTATTGCCTAACAAAAGATGATTTGTCTCAACACAAACTATGGGGTTTTTTAATTAAAGATGAGCATTGGGATAGAGCAGCATCTCTATCAGCAACTACTGTCAACAATTCATATTCAAGAACCTCATCCATTTACATTCTTGCAGGACTCTGGGAGTCCATATGGACTTTGCTGAGCTACAAACTGCCATGCCAGCTCTGAAGTCACTGGCAATGTTACAAATCCACCGGACAGTAAGTTCCACTTACGGCCCTAATCAGCTCTTTGAAGGAACTACAACCATCGTGTTTGTGTTTAGCTTCCTTAACGCAATAACTGCAAAGCACCAGAAACTTAAGGGACTCTCTCTTTCCGTCAGTGTCAGTGAAGATTCAAGGTTCCACTCAGATCCTGAAGAACAGATACGGGCACACAAAAAGATCAGCAACTTCTGATTATCCCGTTTGGGCGCTTGGCCTCTGGCAAGGAAGAGAAACAAGCCTGTCCACAGATTTCAGTTGCTCTGCCGGCAAGTAGCGATTGATGACTATGACATTTGGGATGTAGCTCTAAAAATACAAAAATGAAGTGTCATACATCTTAAGAAGTTTCTGTTAACCTTGGAGTTTTAAACGGGTTTCAACAAAACCCTTTACCTTCTCCCCCTGTCCGAGTACACAATCCCTCGCCGCCGTACCCAAAAAGGCTCGCGGCCGGTGCACAAAGGCTCGCAGGTGCCGGGTCGGGCGTTCACCCCCCGGAGTGCCCCGCGCCCAAACCCGAGGGCTGAGCTCTACAACAGGAACGTTTTACAAGAAAGAAGATACAGTTCTTACTTCTCCTTAACTAGTTACTACTAGCAAAACCTTCCTGCCTTTATTTTAAAAAGAACAGGTAAAATGCGTCCAGCTGCACACCCTGCACGTCGAGCGCCCGCATCCTTCAGCGCAGGATCGGCGGGGAGCCCGGCCGGGACGGAGCTCCCAGTGCGTGAGCGGCTCCGCGGCACCGGCGGGCGGCCGCTGCCGGCGACTCTCACCAAGCCCTGCGCGGCGCCTGCTCGTACCCGGTCCTCGGAGCGGTGCCTTATCAGCGCCAACGCCGCAGCGCTCCCGTACAGGAGGGAGACCCCTCTCCGCCCGCCACCCGCGGGCACCACGCGGCCGCCTCAGCCGGCTGGCCCGCCCAGCGGCGGCGGCGCTCCGCGGCGGGAGGTGAAGTCCGGGCGTGCCCGCGATTCCGCTCGCGGAAAACTACAGTACCCGGCGGGCCGCGGGGGAGGCGGCGGGGCAGGGCTGTCCCCGCCCGGCGTCTGCGGAAACCGGCGCTGCAGCGGCAGGGGAAACGCAGAGCACCGCCAGGAGGCCTCGGATTACGTCGCTCGGAACTCAAAGAGCAAGGAGCCGTTCGGGCCTTTTTCCGCTTCGCTTCACCTCTCGCTGGGCAGGGCGGGGGTTTGAGATAAACCCGGCGCGGGCCTGGCCCCTGCAGGGCTGCACGCCCCGCCGAGAGCGAGCCTGGAGCGGAGGAGAAAGGCTATCCCGCCCCGCGGGCCGGGAATATGCCCGCAGGTGGCCGCTGGCGGGGACAGGGCCGCCCTCCGGGCGTGCGGGGTGCACAACGTCTGCCGCCTCCTCAGCCGCAGGGCCCACGGCTTCTATGCCAGAGATGCTGGTGTCGCCCACAGGAAAAACCTGGGGCTCCTCAGGAAGATCATGTGTCAGGTAATAGGCTGCGTTTCGGCGCTGGCTGCATCCCTGCGGGTTCGGCCTCTCAGCGGAGGGGGCTGAGTGTCAGTCCCTCAACCCACGTGTTCGAGGGGTCCCCGATTACGCTGGAGAACAAGTTTGGGGAGAAAAAAGGTGTAATTTTGATGAAGAGAGTCAGCAATGGCTAAATTTATTTCACAAGGCTCAGACCTAGAAATGTAGAGAGGATTGTGCTGGGCAAAAATTGCAGAGGCACTTGTATATCTAATGATTGTGTTAGAAATAAGCTTTTAATGAGATTTTATATCACCTATTTCCCTAAGATGGCTTCCTATTTGATACTAATCTTAAATTCTTACTGCTTCATGTTAAATCTGAAAGGAGTTCGCATAATAATATAATCAGCAGAAATTTTCAGGTAAACATAATCCCAGTTCTCAGTGAAACTGATGTACAGAAAAAAATAGGAATTAAACCAATTATAAACTGAAGTGAACTCTTTTTTTTGTTTGTTTGTCAAAACAATTAATGCTTCCACACAGTCGGTGATAGCAATATATTGGAAAAGAATATATATGGAAGTGAATTGGCAATTATATTAAAAATACATGTATTGGAAGTCAGTTGAAGTGTCTGCTTATGTAACTAGATCAATAGGCATGCAAGGTTTACTGAAATAAAAATAAGTACATCTGACTTACACTTTTTTTCCTAAGACTGGAACCTTTGTTAATGGTATAGAACTCTTGATATCTCAAATGCATGCAAGAAACTTTAATCTGAGCAGTTTATTTCATTAACATTTCAGGTGCTTATTACAAATAACAATAAATAAATTTTTCTATTTTTCACACCAAACATCACCAGCAGAATGGAATTAGATGTTCAATAAATCCAATTAGTTACATATAAAAGAATTCTGTGCATATTTATATTCTGGGGAGTTTAGTCCTTGATTTCAAAAGTCACCATGGAAGTTTAATTGCCTGTTTTAATACAAGTTAATGACAAGATATGTCTTGTCCCTGCTGTCCATAGTAGGCAACTAAAAATATTTTAATTTGATTTAAAAAAAAAGACAAAATTTTCTTAAAAGAAGTCTGTTAATTTTATTATAAAAACCAAATAAAATTCTTTCTTGTGTATTCAGCAGTAGAGTTTCAATTAATGCAAGTTATTATATTGCAGGTGCCAAATAAAATATTTTTCAGAAGCAAAGTTTGTTACAGCCATCACTGTTAAAAACTATTGTGTTTTAGGAAAGTACTAAATTCAAGAATGTTTGGACAACTCATTCTGCATCTCCTATTGCATATGAAAGAGGAAGAATTTACATGGACAATTACCAATGCTGTATTAGCAGGTAACAGATTTACATTTATAAGGTACTGACTTTTAGTTTTGAGACTGATTCTATGTTGTATTGCTGACTCTACTCATACAAATAGCTGCCATGAATTGAGTGGAGTTTACTTGGGAATAAAAAACCAGTTGCATGAATCTTTGGTTTACAGTCTTTGAATTTCATTTAGATGCCGTTGTATTTTAATGTGACACCTTCTTGGTAAAGGAAAGCCTGATCTTTCTGGTGCTGTATAACCTCAGCCTTCAGAGCAGGAATGGAAGATTAATACAATTTTCTAAGTTTGCACTAAAAAGCCAAATGAACAGGTCTAGCAACTGGCACTGTGCTAAAGAGTGTGTCACAGAATCAGCCTAAGTAACAAGCTCAGTACTATGTGAATTCTGTATAAAATAAGTAAATTATTCTTCATGTAAAAGTACAGTCTGCAGTATGTGCTAGTTTTTGCTAATGTATTTTGCAGATCAATTCTCTGATCTAAGGTATTCTCCTATTCCATGATCAGTTGCAGAGACACAGGTTAGGAGGCAGCACGTGGTAGGGTAGAGGACAGGAAATCTCTGTCCACCAGCCCTTGTCCTTGCCTGGCCCTACTGTGAGGGAATTGGCCGGACTTGGAGAACTGCATTGCTGAGGAAGTTGTCGGCAGAGTAGTTTTGAGGCAGTGTCATATGATACATAAAAGACAAACTACTCTGTCAGTGTAAACCACCAAGAGTTCATTAAATGTATTCAATTATCTATCACCCACAGCTGAGATCTAAATCTGCGTTTATTCCTACATTTTCTGAATATTTTCAGGACTGGGTTAACCTGTCTAACATCTTTCAGGTTTTTCTTTGTCTCATCCTCTCCCAAAGGACCAAACTGTGCACAGTACAAAGCTTTTATTTTAGTTAGTAGAGTTTAAAAAAAAAAAAATCTGAACATGATGCCACACCTTTTTATGAAAGGCAGCATTGGGAGAACTTGAAGGGAAGGTTGAACTTGAGGAGGATGATTGGATGATTGTTAGTTTTTGAAATATGCTTTCTTCTTAATGTATATCACTAGAGCAAGAATGTTACTATTAAGTTTGTTACTTTAAAAAAATAAAAATGAAAAAACTAAAAGTTAATCCAAAACCGAAAACAAAAAAAAAGCAACCAGACCAAAAGATTTAGAGAAGGTTAACTTTTAATATTACATTGTATTAACTGCTGTTTATTAGGCATTATTTTGAGAGCAATTTCAGGTATATTTACGAAGTAAAAATAAGATGTTTAGATTTCTGACCTGCTTCAGGAGAAGGCAGGATTTATAAAACTGTATGAAATGACTTGTTGATAGAAAGTGATCTATAAAATAGACTAATGATTAGCAATCGTTTTCCTCTAGCATTGCACAACAGCCAAGAATACTTTATCAAAAGTCAAAGTGTGCCAAGTCTGAAAAAATAGAAGATGCTTTATTATTGGAATGCCCACTGGTAAGATTACTTTTTACAGTGCATTGTTGTGCAAAATACTAAATTAATATATTTTGGTGAAACATTTAGAATGGAGTGCTCTTTCCTACCAGACTATTTTCTCAATGTTTTTATGGAATTAGGTCATTAAAGGTTTGCAACATGTGCCTTATTTATATTAACTGAACGTTTAGAAGTATACTTCTCTGAATTTTTCAATAGTGCATTCAAATGCTTTTTAGGTAAGATTTCATGGAAGACTTTAAAACCAGTGCTTTTATGCTTATGCAACTAATTCTTAATTCCTTACAAAATAAATTCTACTTATATTTTTCTTTATTTTTTAAGTGGCAAGGACAGTAGCTGGGAGTTTTCGTTTTCTTCAGATCTGTTGACACTAAAAAAATAAAAACAGATACACTGGAGGCCCGTTGAAGCGACCCTGTCCAAAAACTGTTCTGTTGTTTCTAACTAATAATTACTCTAATAATTACTAATAATTTCTCTCCTTCACCCAGTGTCCACAGAGCTTAGAAATATTAGCCCTATCCTTGAGCTGCCTAAAAATAAAGCAGTGTAAATACCATTTGTAGCAGTTACTGTTGAGTTACCACTGAGTGCCTTATTTTGAAAATTTAAACAATATTCTCTCCAAGATTGGTATCAGTTAGATCAATAAGCAATGCAAGTAATTTTTGCAATGCAAGGATGTTTTAAAGGGTGTCTTTTCTAGAAAAGATAACTGTATTGCAAAAAAAGTGTGACAGCAGATTATTTATGTCATAAGTAATTACTTGGCATGGAAATGAGCTTAGAGATACTGATCTGATTAGCAGGCAGCTTTCCTCCTTCAGTTTTTGAAGAATGTATATTTACTTTTGTGTTCTTCTGACTGTGTCAAAATGTTATATATCCTCCTGATACAAACTTTTTTCTAATAGCCTTTTTTTATGTAGGGAGAGATGCTACCAAGTCCATCAGATTATAAAGCTTCCCTGATAGTCTTGACAGTGCAGAACTGGCTTCTACGTCTCTCTGCTGATAGTGGAGAAGTACTGGAAAAAGTGTACCTTGCTGGTTCCTGTTGCAAATTCTTCAGGTATTAAAAAACAACTAGGCTTTATATCATTGACAGTCAGTAGTAGTATAGTAGAGAAGGAGAGCTTAATATAATTAACAGTACTATAGAAGAGAAGGGGAATCATGTTTATTTTAGTGCTATCCTATGGCTGACAACAGGTGTGTTAATCTAGAACATTACCTAGAGTACTGTTCGTGCATGCTCTTACCTGTAGAAGAATTTCATCAGCTTAAGTATTATGGGGTCAAATTTGGTATCAAGTTCCACAAAACCTAGCCTACCATTTGCTTTTCTCTGACAACTTTACAGCCTTTAGTATTGCAATGGCAACAAACCAGGAGAGGACTTTTAAGAGCTGAAAAACAAACCTGATCATAAAAACAATATATTCAAAGTCTGAGCTGTTTTTACAAAGGTTCTTCTCCATAGGGTACCCGTATTTCTCTTTTAAAGCAAGCAGTTACTGCTTCTGGTAAACTGCTGCTTTTTGGGGGGGTTTTTTTGGGGGTTTTTTTGGGGTTTTGAAATCTGAATCAGAAATGTCCATGCTGATATTTATCGTGTAATGACCACGTCACATCTAACATGACAATCAGTGACTTGATGGATACTGAAATGCTCTGGGATATCAGGAATCTTTAGTTAAAGGCTTATTCATACAGCACAGCGCTTCTGACGACTGCATGGAATTAGTATAACTGGCAAACTCAGCTCAAGGAGNTTTTTTTTGTTTTGTTTTGTTTTTTGGTTGGTTTTTTTTTTTCAGAAAAAAATATTTTCTTGAGGCTGAAGGATAAGAAAGTGGTGATTATGAAGGGAAGAAGAAAAATTAAGATAATGAATGTTCATGCTTTCCAAATATTTCTCCTGTATGAAAAAAGTCATTCCTAGTTCCATGGATTTCTGCATTATTGCAAACAGCAAACGTCTTGAGCACCTCTTCCAAATCAAATACTGAAGTTTGCCTGATCACAGGCATCTGCTTAGTTATAGCCGATTATATTTTATGTGAATAATATATTATTAAATGATTTTTAAGTGATTAAGATAGGCCTTTCTTGTCACAAATAGGTATCTGAGCTGGGATACTCCTCAAGAAGTAATGATTGTAAAGTCAGCTCAGAATAAGCTCCCTGCAGCAGCACGGCAGGTAAGTGTGTTGAAAAACTGTCATTTTTACAACATTGATGAAGAAAAAATTTACAAGCACAAAGATGGGGACATTATACTTTGGTATTATGGTAGAAGATAAAGGTGTCCTACGATTAATAACTATATTCAGTATTGTTTCTTCCCAGGCAGGAATCCAACAGACTGTATTGTTTTATCTTGCTGTATTCCAAGTTTTGCCTCTTTCGTTCATTGGAATGCTGGAAATAAACAAAAAGGTAAGTTAATTTCTCTAATAATATGTGATCTGTAATGTAGTTCTATGACAGCTGTAGTTTAGGCACTTATTTCAGAATTTCAGAAGTCATATTTACAGCTTGTAAAACCAACTGAAACATTAATTAGCAGTAATGTTCTTGTGTCTGATAGGGGTGTTGGTACGAATATTCTTAATTCTAATGACCAAAAGAAAAGATACAAATGGATTCTGTTACAGGGTTACTCTTTGACATGCAGAAGGACTTTAGCTTTTTCTTAGAGCAATCGTAAGAATTAAGGAATCCTAAAGTGTTTGTACACTTCTTTACACCTCCTTAAAGAAAAACAGATGTGCCTCTGAACCAGTCCTAGTAATAGTCTAAGAATTCTATATGCAGTTACAAATGTTTCAAACTTTTATTAGAGTAAATATCTCTTGCTTTATCAGTCAAGAACAAACAACCTGAGGTCAGTTTCTGACCTATAAGTAAGTGTATATACTTAGGAAGAAACTTGGAGCCAGATTGCAATTTTTACTGTTCTATTTTAAGTCAAGAAAGCTCTGGATACAACTTACACATGAAACAGTACAAACAGTACAAACTCTGTCTTTTAGGTTCTGTGAGGTACAGTGTCTTTTAGGGTCCACAGCTATAAGCTGGAGTTCTGGCTGGTGCTAGGTTGGGTTGAGACTGTAATTGAAACTGGGCCTGGCAATAGAAGGCCTGGGGTTAAACTTTCTCATCAGGGCCCATGAGAGCTTGGGGGTACTGTCTATTGTTCTGTTCAAAATTAGTATTTAGGACTGGAAAAAATGTTACCAGTATCAAAGGTATTCTCAATCTGGTTAGGAATGGCATGCCAGGTTCATCTTGGCCATAGCAGGCAAAACGTGAAAGAGCACTTCTTCAGCTGGGTCTGTACCAAGTACTCACCAAAGAAATTGTTAAAACTATAATGGAAGGGCTGCATTTGGGATGTGAGAATACACCCAGCAGGAGATGCAAGCAGTGAAGGCAATGCCAGACCTGACACAGATCAGTGGAATGTAACTGTTAGACTGGAGCTGGGGTTAGTGTTACTGCTCAAGGCTGCAGGATTGCACCTCGTGTCAGCTTTACTGAGATGGTTTACCACAATACATTCTGAGTTCAGAGGGACTGAAGTCTCAACGAGAGAAAGGAGACTTTAGGGTTGGAAGATTATTAGAGTTTGTGTCTAAAAGCCACTGAGACCTAAGCTAACAAATGTATTGAGAAAGAGCCATAAAACTAAATAAAAGGCAAAGTCTCAGGAGTGGATATATCTTTCAGAACCAAACAGATCACAAAATCCCTGGTAGTGTTAAGGTGTAGGTGTCTTACAGTTTCTGGGTTTCTTTATTTTTTTATTGTTTTTAAGCCTGTTTTAACTGGCTTAATTGCTTTTTCACATCATGAGTCAGATTAAAGAAAACTACATTTCCAGGCATATCTATGAAAAAAAACCTATCAACTTCATATGTTGTTATTAAGTAAATATTAAGAATTAGTTGGTGGGGTTTGTTCAGTGATGTCTTAAGCAGTGGTACAAATAAATAGTGCATAATTATTAAAAAAGATAAGTCAGCTTCTCATGTATATGTCTAATTTGGATTCAGAGAGAACCCTGTACTCTGTGACAGCTGGATAATGTAGTTTTAGCACATCTGTACACAGTCACAGAGTTGTGATTAGACTAGTATTTTACCCTGGGGATGGAGAAAGAACAGAAGATCTGAAATCAGGACTTTTAGATCGAGTTGCTAGTTTTGCTAAGGCTCCTGTGGGATGCTGAACAATATTATCTATTCATATATGATAATAACTGGGTAGCATGATATGAAGATATACTGAGAATTGATTAGAACATGAATCTGCTTGCAGAATATGACTAACCTCGGGTGTTACTGCAGTGCAACAGATTAAAGAAACTCAGCAGAACAGATGAGTTACAGAAAACTTCATGAACTTAAACACTGATCACAGAGTTTGGTCAGAATAAAAAAAAATAAAGCAATTGCAAAATCAAGGACATAATATCCATTATTTGTGTTTTCTCACAATTATTTCTTCTCTAATAGAATATTTTTTGCTTCATTTTATTCCAGATTTTTGGTAATAGTGTGACAGATGTTGCTGTTTCTAATGGAATTCTGATTGTAATGTATAGCATGGGTCTGGTCAGACTCTATAACTTCAAGGCCATTTTGGAACAGGTAATGAAACAAAGAGTTTTCATACAGTCCATGCTATTTTTGGGTAACAAGTTATAAATATTCATGTATGCTACCTGAGTACATGGGGTATGCGTCAAAGGATAGGTTCCTGCCCAAATCTTTTTATGGTCAGAAGATACAAATGGATACACTATCAGAAAAATTACTGTCAACAGGTACAGGTGGCAAAACAAGAGATATAGGGTCAGACAGGCACTTCTGGGGAGTTATGTAATTGTTAGACAAGATGTGCTCCTCTTTACACACCTAGTCTGTAGTTATAGATGATTGTTAAGGCCAGAAACTGGTGGGCATGGGGAAGTTTGATCTCAAACAGAACTGCAGTGAGACTTGGGAGTTTATATCCTTCCAATCAAAAATCAAACATTAATTGAAAAGTAAGACCTCAGGCAGTATTTAACAAGACAAAGAATGCAGCAGCAATAGAGGACTAAAACTAAACAGCAAGTAAATATGCATCTGTAAAGCTAAATTGTTCTGTGTTATTTTAGTTCATGGAACAACCATTTGATTTGGGACAAGAATTCAACTGGAATGGTCAGGTGGGAGTTGTAGGAAAGTATCCATTTGGTCTTCCATGTAACATTAAAATAACAGGTAATTATTATCTTTGTACTGGCTTGACTGGTGACTTTTATGGATTGATTGTGGCTTATTTCACACTAAGAAAAAATGTTAAAATTACTGTGCTCATATTGTGCTGTAGCTGTGTTTGTGGATTTACATTATAATAAAATCTGCTTTGCTTTACTCCTAATTACAGTAATAATTATATAGGACACACCAAGAAAACTATTAGAGCAACTAAGCTATCTGAAAACCTTTATAAGCAATGAATGAAATGGAAACCCCTTTCTTTATTTCTGAGACACAACTGCTCTTGAGAAAGAAGAAGGGCTAGGATAGCTGTTAGCAGCACCCAGAAACGGTACATGGTATGTAAGCAAAAGATGTGAGAACATTTACTCTAACCTGCAGAGGAAATTCAAAGAGACTGAATACTATTTGTCTGACTTGCATTTTGATATTCTAGGTTGTCAGAAATGTGCCAGTTTCAGTAAAATGAACTCCTGAAAGGAGAACAAATTATTAAAAACAATTCTAATGCCTCAAATCATTAACTTATACATATTCTGCGTTATGTAATGACTTCTTCCTCTAAAACCAGACAGTGGCTTCTGTTGGTGCACTTGAAACTAGAATTTGGTGCTAAGAATCTTAATGAATGACCAAAGCCTAAGACGTTCTTTGAAATTTTCTTACTTTAAAAATACATTCTCACAAGCTCACACTTGAGTCATCTTAAAAAAATTTTGAAGGTTGGTTTCACAAATATCAAAGAATGCATGTATTTATTTATTTATTTAATTTTAAATGTTTCTGCATTAAATTTTTTTTCAGGTGATTGTGCACATGAAAAATATCCTTTTTTTTCAGCGTCAGATAATAAGAGACAAATCAATCCAGATTTATATAAAAATGAGGGAGTACACAAGGATAAAATACAGACTTACATAGTGAAGTTATAATGCAATGTTTTATCAAAACAAAGTAATAGGCTGCTATATTTGATGTCTCGGTTTTTGCAAAGGGAAATCTTCCCCTGTTATCCTCTCCATCTCAATCTGTGAAATCACCATTTAATGTAAGGGACCTGTGGAAAACCTACTGTGGTTTAATAGGAAGATTTGATCGCATGGCTTATAGATCATTGTAGTTTTTAGTTTTGAGATTTAAAACCAGTGTACTGGAGAAAACATTTTTGATCTTTAATCATATTCAGGAATTTGTGGTTAGGAAGTTTTGAACTCCTGACACACATTTTTCATGCTTGCTTTTTGCAAATAATTGCATTCCTGTGGTTTTTGAGTTGTTTTCTTTCAAGAATGAGATGGTCAAATGCTTCAGTGAGCAAGATCTTAACAGTTTCAGAGTGCAGCCTTGTACTTACTATAATTTAACTGTGTGTAGTTTTCTTTCTTACTTCGTCCTAGCCTCCCTACAGAAATTGCCAGGAAGGATGGCCGTTATTACAGTACTGTTTTTATGGTATGAGGTACCCAAAAGGAAGTATAGAGAGATCAAAACTTACAGACTACGATGTAGTATGCTACAGCTCTTAACTGGTGAGGAATTGATTTTGGTCACAGTCTGTGATTTTCTGAACGGTCCAGAACTTAAAACTGTAGTTTGATTTATTGCTAGATAATACAGTAATTTCAGAAAAAAAGCAAGGAGAAGGAGACTGTAGAAACATTTTCTTGTTGTTTTTCTTTGGTTTTATTTGCATTTAGAACAAACACCTGTTAGTGCTGCCAGGAACAACTTTGTTTAGATGAGTCTGCAGAGTTTAAAGTAAGTGAACAAAGAAGCTCAACTAGAGATTGAAAACTGGCAAGACTTGGGAAAGGACTAGCAAACAATAAAACAGGAGGTGTTAAGCAACAAGAGCGAGTGAAATACAGTGGGAAAGACGGACTTGAGGTGGCAGCATCACATTATCACAGTGGTTTAGGTAGCTATGATCTTGCAAATCTTTGCCAAATGAACATGAAAGGCATATTTTATAACCAGTCTCTGCTACTCAATATTGATATACTACTGAGATACATTTAATTGTATCATTTAGTCCATCTACCAGAATTTTTGAGGGACCTTGATATACATGCTTTATTTAAAAAATTGTTTGGGTAAAATGTCACAAACTTTCTTAACTCATTTTTTCATTTTCTGACAGATTTTAGTATCAGTATGTCCTTTGCTTATGCTTCCATCTTCAATATTCTCTACATTTCCAGCAGATGCATGAGTTTTTTATAACCTATAGTTTGTTATCCCTTGCACAGAATCTCCCATTTCCTGTGGGTCACTCCAAAAGGCAAATAGGACACAGCTACTGTCCAGCTTAGGAAAGACTTCGTTTCCATTGGCAGTGAACTAACTCCATTCAATCTAAATGGCTAAGTTGATGGAAATATGAAGAAAGGAAGAGGAGGGAAACACCCCATAAAAATAATATCTGATGTCATGTGACAGCACCATTGGCATTAGGATAATTATCTGGACAAAGCAGGATAAGAACAAGTGAAAATTTTCATAAGACCTTTGAGACTCAAAGTCCAGATAAGAACCTTGTTCTCCTTGCACTAATTCAGTTTGGGTTTTTATATTCTGCCTGTTTAAATTCCCCTTGTAATTGCAGATTTTCTCCATGTTTTGTCAGTTTTTTCCCAGCTTTTCTCTGTACTGTTAGAAAGAGCTGATCTTCAGTCTAAAATTGATTCAGTTACAGCAGCTGTAGAAATTGCTTTAATTTAGCTAGTTGGCGGAAGTTGGAAAATTCTGTGCAGTCCATTTCATTGAAAGATGCCTTTTATTTAGTAAACAGAAGACTTGTACTAATGTTCTAGTACATCTCAGTAATTTATCCCAACTGAACTGAAAGGAAAACTAGATACATCTTGCCATTAATTTCAAAAAATTCTGTATTTTGATTGATTTTTATGAACTCAGCTACAGATTGCATCCATTGTGGTCCACACTATTTTGTTGTATTACACAAAAAGAGAAAGCAGAATCTGAATATTCTATCTTCCTGCATTTAATTTGGTATTTGAAATTTCTGCTTGCTGTTTCCAGTTATTTATCACTGTTTTTCCCAAGAGAATAGTGACTTTTTTGATATGGTCTGCAATCTGTTCATGTGTACGTACTTTTTCAATCAGCTGAGCTGGAATAATTTTAATTATTTGCTGTGTCTTTCCTCATAAGTCAAACGTACTAGAAGAGTAGCTCAGCATCAAGATCTGAGAAGGCAGTAACCCTCCAGAGGGAACTGCAGATGTGCACCTGGATGCTGGGTGAGGTAGCATAGCTGACACTGGAAAAGAGTTCACAGCCAATGTGTTTCCACCAATCTTCAAAAGTTCTGAAGCATTAGTAGCTTTATTGGAATTTAGAATTGTAAGGATCAATGGAACTGTGACTGTTCTGCTACTAATGGTGTTAACATTACCGAATATTTGCAGATACCCCACCTTTGCTATTTGAAGCATCTTCTCTGGAGAATGCATTTCAAATTGGAGGTTACCCTTGGCATTATATCATCACACCTAACAAGAAAAAACATAAAGGAGTCTTCCATATTTGTTCTCTGAAAGACAATGCTTTGGTAATATATTCAGAAAGCAGCTTCTCTGAAATTAATGTGTATTATGTTTGTCTTCATATCTTATTCTGAGTAGGTAATGATACCTTTGTTTACCAGTGTAGTGCTTTCACAGGGATCTCCCCAGTATCAAATCAGCTATCCCATGGAGTCGTGTAAAATACTTTCTTCTGAATTAGTACTGCTTCTCATATTTCTTTCATTCCAATACAATAGCAGCGCTGTCAGAGCTACTTGTATTTGTGACTTAAAAGTTAAGTTTCATTACCTGTATCCTTGCATGGTAACATCCTAATGCAGTTCTGATAAGTCAGCCTACTAAATGCTGACTAAAGAATTATTTTAAATTTTATGAAATTGGAGAATAAATGTCCTTAATGTTTGTAGTTTATCTTTGGCTTGTACGTTCTCCCTCTCCCTAAAAAGATTTGATTGCTCAGTTTAATCCCCTTCTGTCCCTAGAAAGGTTTTATTACTCAGTTTAATATGTTCCTAATTATTTTTGTTTATGTACTATTGATTATATAAATACTATTTGGTGTGAGCTCTCCATCTCAGCTTTTATTGTGAATCTGGAATTGACCTGAAGATCACTCTATATTTCAAGCAATTTCTAGGCCTGTTCAGAGTTTCTTGACTAATGTAAATGTCCTTACCTCTTTTGCTTGCCTAATCAAATCAATTATTTTCCTCCTATTTTATTTTCAAAACTCATATTTCACAACTGTAGCTGAAGATCAATTTTGATTCAAATGGACTTGCAGAAACCCTTCTCATCTGGTTTTTTTCTGTGTGGGTTCATATATTTGGCAGTTTGAATGATTGATATCAGCTAAATTTAACAACAGAAAGCCACTGCCAAAATCTCAAGATTTTGATCGGCTTGCATCTGATTGCTGAAATCACAAGGTATTCCAGGCTTACATGTTCCAGAAATAATTTGCACAAAAGAGGCTAAGCCTAAGGTTTGAAGCTCAAGTCAAATTTTGTGCTAATGTTTGTCACATGTCTTGGCATATCCCATGTCTTGAATACTCAAATAGCTGGAATTGTTGAAGTGTTTGCACAGTGTAGGCTAAATCTTCATTTTGCTTAGTTTCAGGAGAGACAGGATGATATATAGCTAAGGTACAAGGTTATTGATTATTGCATACTAAAAATCTCAAAACCTGCTCCACAGAATATCTTGAGAACTGGAACTGAGTCTTTTTATTATTATTGTTGTTGTTTTTATTATTGTTCTGCTGCCATCCTTTCTGGTCCTGATTAGGAGCAATACTTAAAAACCTCCAAAGGTATACAGTGAGGAGCTCAGTATTTCCTCTTTAATTAGATCTGTGAGACTTTCAAAAATACTAATATTCTAAGCTTTCCTTTTCTTCTTCAGGCAAAAAATGGCATACAGGATATGAAATGTTGTTCACTTGAACCTGACTGGATATACTTCCATCCAGATATGTCAGGTAGAATAATCCACGTGGGACCAAATTTGATAAAGTATGAGCCTTTTTTACTCAAATCTTTTTTTCATTAGAGAAGTTGCATAACCGCATAAATTCAGTAGTCTTGAAAATTTGCAGGCCCAAACACTCATCAGACTATAGAAATTGTGAAATCTGTTAGTTTGTCAGAATCAAAAGTGCTTCTAGAAACATCTGCAGATTTCTGTGTGATGAATATTGGCACTAGAGGCCACAGTTTATATTTTGGTATGAAAAATATTCAAGGGCCATTTTGTCAAAATTTCACTGATAAACATAAATTACAAAAATAATTAATTTCCATTTTATTTGTTTACAATGTTTTAATATACTAGATTTTTAAAAATTCTATAGAAATTTTGTAGTAAGCAGATTAGAATACATTACTTACTCTGTAATTTCTGTTTCTTTTGTAGGGTCTTAAAGCTTAAGGAAGTTAAAAATCATGCAGATCAAATGGAGATTGCAGAAGATTTTACTATTGTAGCCAACAGAGAAAACTGTGTGAGTTTAGTGTCTGACATCACAATGTGTGACTTTGAGCTATACACAGGGGGTTTGCATATGTGAGTGATCACTGTTTTATGGATTTTATCCAAGGTTTATCGAAAGACATTCTCTGTCTTCATTGGACTTTAAGCAGTATGAAAAGGATTTTGAAAACAGTAACACTTTCAGGTTAGATTTCTGAAACCTCCAGTCTTTTCTTTAGTTTTCAGCATTCTTTATGGTGTGCAGTGTAACCATGTATCATGGATGTAAAACATAAAGAATGGTGACAGATTTCCTTCAAATAAAGGTGCCACCAAGTGATAATTGTGTGCATCTCTGGTGCTCAGGTAAGTTGATCATACAAATGCTAGAAATATTTCAAATCTCTCACAACTTAGGGGTAAGTCTTCATAAGACAGCAAAGACACTACATTGTTTCCAAAAGTCCGTTCCTTTTCCTGGCCATGCACACCTGTCATTCTCTTGTGACAAGTTTGGCATTCATCAAACCTTTAGTGAGCCAAATCAGTGCACTAAAATAACAGAATAATAACCTGGCAGAAAAGGCGAGTACTTTCCTGCTTGCTTGTTTTGCTGAACTGGAGCAGAACCGGACTGAATCATCAGTGGATCAGAAGAGTGCAGAAAGGTGGAATCAGGTGTGAGAGGATGATGTTAAACTACAGGTAAAACTGAACTCTTAAATCTCCTCAGTTGTTTCATGAAGTCTTTTGCAAATCACAAAGACAATCTAATGTCAAAAAGGTTAAAGAGCACACATGAAAAAAATTCTAGGTAGTGCCTGGAACTGTCATTTTGATTTAGCAGACAAGGTTATGTCTTACCTAAAAGCAAATTTTTATAGTTTGAATACTGTAAAATGTCTGCAAATCTGTGATGCTGATTTTTAAGCTTTCGCAGGAAAAAAGGTTTGTGTATTAAAAATCTACACAAACTCAAGAACAAAACTTGAATTGAATTAAAAAACTAAACACCGGGTCATCTAATAACTTGCCATACTGCTTTTTGAGAGTTGTGTAGGTAACTTCTGTTACAGTAAGAAGAAGAAAGAAATAAGAGTTCTAATACTGCCTATGCTGTACTTATTCCTTTTGACTTCTATGAAGACACTGATAACCTATTTTTTTAATATTTCTGGTGTTTAAGAAGCCCAGTGGAAGCAGCCATGGTGGTTTAAGATGCTACTTTTCCCATCTTCTTGAAGTAAAAGTTTACAGAAAAAATTGGTGGGGATTTAGCAGTCTTAATTCTCATTCCAGTATCTTGGTTCTAGTCACTTCTGTTCAAAAAATTATGGTAGCTGAGAGCTTTGCCATCTCTGTGGGGCACATCTGAATATGAGTAAACACGAATAATATCTCAACTAAAGTCACCAAGTTTATGAACTATAAAGAAAATAGCAGCACCAGGGCTGTGCATAGCTAATGAATAAAACAAGGTCAGAAAGCAAAATATATGAAACAGATACATTGTCAAATCGATAGAATTAAATTTCTCTGAAGTCTAGAGGTACTTTTTATGTTTCTCCAAAGGTGAACAAGAGTGTTACTGTAACAGCTTCTGGTCGAGTGGTGAAAAAGCGTTTTACCTTGCTGGATGATGACCCAGAACAAGAGGTAACTGATGTAGTAAGAGCAATTCATGGATTATTTTAGTGTTTAGCTAGCCAGAAGACCTTCTTGTGCAGTGGGTGCAATTATTAGCTGTGTTTATCTTTGAGTTCTTTATTCTTCCTCTCTTTGTCGTCTTCTGATTGCTTCACATGCTGTTTATCATCTTTTCTCCTTGGCTGACATTTGAGCTTTGTATTTTCTCTTTCTTTCAAAACTGATCTTATGCCGCACAATACCATAACTCCATGTGACTTCAGTGGCACAGAAAAGATATGTTAATGTGACAAAATATTACTCTTTTCTCCATTTAAATGTCTACTTTGAACATTTCTTATAAAGCATTTTATGAAATGAAAGAAACTTTTTCTTTTCCTCTGCTTTAGGATCTTCTTGTGTTTTTTACAATATCTCTAAACTTTATTTTTCTCTCCCAGTTACTTTGATTGGATTGTAGGATAAGATATTTAACACTTTTCCTTTAAGTAACTGCTTCTTGAGAATGAAAACACTACTTGAGTCGTAAAAAGTTATGAAAAGTGTTTTTTAGCTCTCTGTCTAGAGCTGGATCTGTAATTGACATAAGCACAACAGGTAAAATTCATCAGTTGCTGGCAGTCACTCCTATTCTTTATTCTGAGGAAATAGATTTTACTATGGTAAAAATACAGCACAGTCCAGTATAACCCTTGAGGGTCTGCAGTTTATTCACTTTTTCTTTTAACCATAATAAAAAATAATTGCACACTATTTTTTTTTCCTGCTGTTACATTTTACTTGTGATTCCAGAAAATGTTTTTACGTTATGGAAGAAAAAGACTGGCTTGAATTTAAAGAGTATGTCATGGTGAGATAAAGGCAATTAAGACAGATCACTAGCTCCACATTTTGGTCTCAGTTCTTCACTGACATATAATCTGTGGAGCAAGACAGAGATCTGAACAGAACATACAGATATTTATGTAAATGGAATTACTCTTCTGTAGCCATTCCCTCAAAACTAATGGTTTAAAGCTACACTGTCTCTTAACATCTCTGCTTCAAGAGCCTAAATATATTTCTTCAACCACTTTAGAAGTACTTTTTTTCTATTTCCTGTATGTTACATATAAAATACATGTACTTGCACATTGAGATTTTTCAGAACATCACTTCCTTTTCTCCTACTTAAGGAATTTTGCTGAAATACCTTGACAACTCATGTTGGGAAAAAGGCTTGTTGGGTATCAGGCTCCCAAAGTTTTCTTTTGGACCAGAAGACTTGAGAACTAGAATTTGCCCAATTCTGCTTTCACCCGAAAGAAAAAAGAGCTATGCAATTTAGGTAGAGGGTAATGTGAATTTATGTTTGATTTGTAAACTTGAGGTTTTGTTTTTCCTAAGACATTCAAAATTGTGGACTATGAAGATGAATTGGATTTATTATCCACTGTGGCAGTTACTCAGATAGGAGCTGATGGAAGAGCTCACCTTGACTTTCATTGTAATGAACATGGGATTCTGCTTAAGAGTATTCCATTAAAGGAGTCCTGGGATGTGGTGAGGAAAATTCTTGTCTTTTATTCCCATTGTCTCTTCCCCATACTCATTTACATACCGCTTTTGTTCACATTTCAAGCAGATATATAAGTAGTGTTGCAAAGGGATGAGATTTGTATAAAATAATAATCACAACTCTAAAATGGTAAGTACTCCATCAGACAATAGTTAACTTACCTGAAAATCTCCATTATTTGAAATTGTGATTTTTGTTGTTGTTGGGTTTGGGGGGGAGGCTTTTGGGTGGTGTTTTTTTTGTTTTTTGTTTTGTTTGCTTGTTTGTTTGTTTTGTTGTCGTTGGTTGATTTGTTTGGATTTTTTGTTGTTGTTGTTGGGGTAAGGGTTGTCCTTAATGTATTTCTGAAGTATTTATCAACTTAAATACTCACTCTGTGGCTAGTTACGTCAGACTAACTTTACAACTTGTAAATAGTCTCCCTAGTTTGACTTGAACTACTCATGCATAGAATGAAGCATGGACCTCACTGTGTATATATTTGGGAAGATGGAATGAGCTGTTCATACAGTCCACGTTGAGGTGGACATCCAACTCAGATGGTCTGAAATTTTCAGCACCTTTGCTGAAATTTTTGCACCTCTTTTTATCATTGGCTGCATAGGCAACTTGTGATCTTAAATCGGATGCTCTGAATTTAGATTCCTAAAATAGGGATGTGAGAAACCTCTCAAAGTTTTAAAATTCAGTTCTTTATCTGGAAGAGTAATCTCTGTGTATCCACACAAAATTTCTGCCATGGAGTTCACCAGTGTTAAATATTTTTTGTTCTTTGTGGAAAATGATATGAATATTAGCAAGTTGTGGAAATAGAGACTGCAAGCCGAACTATTTTTTTTTTCTCATTTCAGACTTACAGTCATGAAGTTTACTTTGACAAAGACCTCGTATTACATATAGAACAGAAGCCTAACAGGAGATTCAGTTGTTATGTTTACCAAATGGTCTGTGATACTGCAAAAGATGATGATTCTTAATGCTATAAAAAAATAAAAACAGAGTGTTTTGTTAAAAAAGGAGGAAGAACTTTTGTATCTACTTAAGCCATAAACACCAGCTACAGAGACTTTTGGATGCTATTTAAGGATACTGCAAAAGATGATGATTCTTAATGTATGAAAAAAAACCCAGAAAGTGTTTTGTAAAAAAAAAAAGGAGGGAGAACTTTTGTATATATTTAAGCCATAAACACCAGCTACAGAGACTTGGATGCTATTTAAGGACTCAATACATAGGAAATACTCAACTACTGTTTTTCTGGCTGGATTTAATCTTAACATTTTATACTGCTACTTAAGGTCTTGTTTCTTTTTTTTCTTTGTGACACTGTTGACTTGCCGGTAGTTAATCATGGCTTTTCATGTATTCACCAGTTCATCATTAATGCTAGATGCAGCATTTATTGCTTCTCTTCAGCAATAGGATTGAAATATTGGACATGAAGGAGAAAGATGTGGACTTATTATCTACCATCTGCTGTAATCTCTCTTATATAGTTTTACCTATGCAACTCTAATACAAACAATTAATCAAAGTATGTAAAACTATCTAGGATAAATTTTGTAGGTAGTATGAAAATCGTAGTGTTACCATTAAACCACTTAGACAAAACCCTTCTCTTGGTTTTTTGTGAGAAATAGAATCACTCAGGTTTTCTGGTTGTGTATGTTTTGGTTTAAAGAGAAATATTAATAAATTATGTATTTTACAGTCTTTTTAATATATCTTTTGAAATTTTTACATATATATATATAACCAAGCAATTCTCTGCCTGACCTCACCCTGTTAAGGATCAGGAGTTGTTCAGCCTGAGCCAAAGCTCCCAGCTGTTCACCCTTAGTACTGTGTGCAGCCTATCTGATACACTGGAGTGTTATGTGGTATATTCAGAATCTTCAGAATGAAAGCTTTCATTTTAAATTTAAAAATGCCCATAACAACAAAACACAGGCTGTAGACTTCACGGTGATAAAGTTTCCCAAAGGCAAGCCAAAGATGGGCTCAGGAGAATAGCTCATCAAAACAGAACTCACTACTATCACTGTCATCATAAGCATGGTAACTCTAAATGCAAATGTTTCTTTTTGCTCTGGGCTTTACTAATTAAGTGTGGATCATTCTAGATATGCAATAGAGAAGAGCTCTAGAAGAATGATAAAAAATTTCTATTGTGAGTTTTTAAAGAAAATGTAATGCAAAAGAAAAAGTGAATTACAATTGTGGAAAGAAAAAACAACACAAAAAGGACATTTAAGAAGATAATGAAACAACAGTAGAAATAAAGGGCAGCAGCAACACCCAACTTCCACCCTATCTTCCATAAGTTTTTACTTTGGGTCCAGGAAAGAACACCTGTTCATTACCTGCTAATTTATAAGTAACGATGTAAAGTAATACATGAAGGTGAAAACTAATATGAAGCTGTGCTCTTAAGACAGAAGACCCACCTTTTAAGCAGATACTTAAATTTTACACTTACGGCTGTTTGGCTTTTTCAAGCAGTTCCTCCCAGAGAAAGACATTGAAACTTCATCATTTATTAAATAGTGCCAAGTACTTACTGTTCATGAAGACAAGCCATAGCTTTCAGGAGTTCCCTGTGCATCCTAGTGGCTAATTTTTAAGCTATGGCAGACTTACATAGTGATAGTCTGCTAAATCTATAAATGTACATCAGTATCTCTTCTATTTTTTTTTTAATGCAGCAGTCTGTAATGACTAAAAGCAGCCCAGACTTTGATCAAGATTGGGTCTTGTATAAGAAATTCTATCACCCTAAATGCACATTGTGTTGCTGCACTACAGATAATGGCAGATGTTCCATCCTGGCAGGTCCCACATAGACATTTTCATTCAGAAACAGAAGAGGTTTCTGTTTATGTTAAAATACCTTGAAAGTTATTAACGAATAGAGAATTCCAAATGACTAGCCCTGAACACTTCTGAGTGTCTTGGCAGCCTCCTTACAGTCTGGAACACTAAAGAAGCAGAATCATTAAATGCTTATGGTTTGTGCTTTTCAAGCTGTGAGTTGCATTCTGAACCTGTGTAGAGTCTCAGAGAATTCTGAAAATAAACTTGTGTTTAAATGGGAGGAAAACGCTGACCACAAGCCACTAGTTTTTACACTGTTTAAAATAACTGTAACTAAACGAAATACAAATACCTGTATGCTTGGTGGCAGCCCACCTGAATCAACTGCTTTTACTTCAAGTTAAATTTCTAAACAAAACTCATCCACCAGAAAACAAGATAGTACTTTACTTTGATCAAGCAACCCATTTACTGGTAGGGTTTTATTTATGAAAATCAGACTAAGGAACTATTAGTGTGAAATTACCCTTGTTTCCTGTGATTTTCAGGGGGTGCTTAGCACTCATGCTATGGCTTCCAGAGTTTACAGATAAAGCCTCTATTTACATCAAATGCAGTTTCAAGTGCATCCCTTAAAAGATCAAACCTAAAAGGCTTATGGCCTGTGCTTCCATTACTTTCACTAGCACTAGATGCCGAAGGGAAAAAGATTATATATACATATGTAGAGAGATGTAAATATATAAGAGAATGGTTAATTGAAAAGGAAAGACTCTCAAATGTGTATTTCAAACAGAGTTGAAGGGATCCTAGCCACTTTTGCCAGCATTCACAATTAGGTAACTTCACCCAAACTTTCCACATTTTCAGTGTGGAGAAATGGGGTTTTCTTGGGGTTGTTTTTGTTTTTGTTTGGTTTGGGTTTGGTTTGGTTTGGGTTGGGGTTTTTTTTGGTTTTTGGGTTTTTTTCTGGGTATGTCCAGTTACTTTAACGGCACCCTTTCTTTCTCATTTTATTTTCCTCTTGTTTTGAGAAAAATACGTTTAATATTACTTAACGGTAACTGAAGATTGCCAAAAACTCAACAGTAAGAATTTTTTTTTCTTTATGGAAGTGTAATAGCTATCCCACGAGATGGAACAGCTAATAAATTAATTTGGTTCCCAGTTATAATAAAGATTGTTTAAAGGAATACCTGCTAGAAAGGACACCTGTGTAGGGTGGCATGTAGGCTGAGTGCTTTCTAAAAGAGCAGTTGTGAGGAACTGCTGTTTGCTGCTTAAAGCAGGGTCTCTGAGCACTCTGCCTGCAAAAAGCAAAATGTTGGTATAGTAATAAAAAAGGTCATGGACTAGTGAATTCATGTTGGATTTCACCTAAGGTTGTTTGATACAAATTTTCTGCTGTTGCCAGAATGAACAAATCCTAAATGGTAAGTGCAAAAAAGGGGAAGTAGTAAAACTGGTTTTCTAAGACTGAACCGCAAAATAATATATAGAACAGTAACTGAGTTATTTTCTAACTGACAAGTATTGCTACACTACAAAACCTTTAATGAACTTATTTTTTCTGGACTTGATCTAATATGTCTGTAGCAATGCCTCACCAATAATAACTGAACTGTATCAACAATTCAGAATGGACCACTTGAAGCTCTCTGGTTGCTAGACTTGGCATTTCTACAACTATAGTATTTATTTCTGCTTTACTGAAATTGCAAAAAGATGATCAAAATCTTCAGGTTATTGTATTCTTACAGAATATAGAAAAAATTAGAAAGAATATAGAAAAGAATTTTATGTCAGTGCATTCAAATATTTATAGATTGAATAAAGTAGTTAAAGTACTTGCTTTGGCTAATGAAAGATTAACAACTGTAAAAATAGATTGATTTTTTTGGGAGGTTGATTTTTTTTTTTTTTTTAATAAAAGAAAGTAGGTATCCTAGCAGAGTGAAGAGTTATAATAATGTGATTGTTAAGAACTGCTTGGTATAGCTTAGTAGCTCATTTAGTAAACTGGGAATACAAATGCCTTATTCCTGCCTTAGTGGAGAAGGAATACTGTGTTGTTGAGAACAAAATATTTTTAGGGAAGAGTAAGTGCACATTCTTCTCAGGAAGGAAAAAGGAAACATGGTAGGGGAAGCCAAAATTCACTGGAATTGCTCTACTAAGTGACTCAAGAACCCTGGCTTACTTGAGATGCTGCAGGAGAAGCAATGCATTCCACATGATAGGCTTGCAGGCTCTCCAGACAGTCCCCAGTAACAGCTTCTTGCCAGAAGACAGACAGGAAAATTGTTCTGTTAACGTGTTTACTTGGATGTTCCATATTTGGACTCACATTGGCAATTTTCCCTCTTATCTTCTGTATCTGCAGTTAGTCTCAACTTTGGATGTTGCCTGCCTGTAACCTGCTATTTGCAGCGTGGTTGTGCACATTTCCATGCTCTGGGGCAATGGAAATCTAGGAAACTCCTGAATGTTGACACCATGGTCTTCCTATTTTAGCCCTTTGTAATGCCACTGCCTCTTCTTTGTATGGCCTGAAAGCTGCCTTGATATTATGACTGGCTTAGGAACATTTTGTTTTGTGGATCAAAGCAGTGTACTTCCAGCATTTCTACTTCCATAAAATCACTTTTCATTTTCCACTTCACCATGACATCTCAATGATCGGCTCAGGACAGGGAAGCAAAAATGGGATTCCAAAAGTGCTAGCCCTTTATTTGTATTTGATAAATATAGCTGTTTAGAGGCCCAGGTGGAATTTCCCAGCCTAGAAGCTTAAAAGATATGACGGAGTGACATCTCTTGATAAGATCTGCTGTGAGCATAAAAAAAGTGCACATCCTACGTTTCTCTTGTCATTGGAGTAGATACTGGCAAGGCCGGTAAGTGGTAGGGAAGAAAATAAGAAAGCAGAAGCCAAATAAAAACTGAAAGCAGTAAGACTATAATCTTGCTTTGACAATTCCAACTATTGTCCCACAGTTCCACAACTTCGAAAAACTTCTACAAAAGAATTATTAGAAAAATATCCTTCAACTCACAGAAGCAAAATGTTAATAGATTGAAGATCAAGAAAGAGCTTCATTGCACAGGTAACAATGACTGACCTATGACCAGTAAGACATTTTGAACAAAAGGTGCACTATGTGCCTTATTTTATCTCAGCAAAAGCTCTTTCTAGGGTAGAGAATAAGTAAAAATCATTTATTGGAAGAGTATTGTTCCATAGTCACAATTTGCAATTTGCAAAGACTAATTAGTGATGTTCTCAATAGCAAAGGTCAAACGGTTCTGTTGCTTAGGCATGGAACTCCGTACCAAAAAGAGTAAAAGGATCATTCTGGTTTGTTCGTGCCATTCAAACACTAATTACTTGAACTCCTTTCTCTGTGTTACTCTTGGTAAGATAACTTCTACAGAAGTATTTCTAAAGCTTCCACTACAGTCAGTTAAATTAGCTGCCAGAACAAAGCTGACTGGACAATCTCAGCACTTTTGTTTGTTTACAAAATGAACAGCCATCAGGTTTCTGAAAATCTCATCCAAATGGTTTAAGGGATACTGTAACTTATCTGGAATATACAGGCCTAAGGCTTAGATCTTAAATTACTTGTCCAACATGAAAAAAAAAGAGATAAAGTTGTAGCTGGTAAAAGAGACTCTAATCTTATTCTAGGTACAGCTCTGACAAGTCAGTTATTGGTCACTTGCCACTAGAAACACTTCCTGTATTAAAAAAGTTACATCAGAAGTACAAAATAATGGCCTATGGTGACATGGTGTGTTGCTTAGATAGGCATTTATGTACACTTAAGTTTAAGCTGCTGCTTTAAAAATGTCCGAATGGCATAGCAATGACGACAGCATTTGCCAAGCACCACATGTGCAGTACTGGCAGGAATCCATTGCTACCTCTTCAAAATAATCTGTGAACCTTTGTCTGTTTCATAGGTCTTATTTTGTCTGTCTACTTTGAAGTCCTTCCAGGTCTGAAGTCACAGTTATCCTCCATCTGACAATGCAGAAAACCAAAGAAAGAAGTGCATATTAGATCATGTCCCAACAGAACTGCTAAGAGGGAACACACACTGACAGAGTTGGTAATGTACTGGAAAAATATCACTGTCTCTGGGAGACAGAGTTTCTGGAAAAGAATAGAGATTATGAACTGCTGTAGAACCTATCCACAGTAATGGTTAACAAAAGCAGGTGTTCATTGATCCAAGAGACTTGAAGGTCCCATACAGAATAGTTTCATTTTTGTGCCAGTGGGGGTTTGCTTTCCAAACAGATTATCAAGTGCGTCATTCTGCCCTCGGCAGTCAGCTGTATCATGTTGAGTTCCCACCCCCAAGTAAACATGAAATCCACTTGGACATCGTAGCTGTGCTAAGGATTACTCCCGATTCTGTACCAATCTGACATTTGCACCAGGAGAACAAGAAGAGGTGGAAGAACAGGAAATGCAGAGAAATACAGGCCAGAGTTACTAATGGTGCTGCCTGAAATCTCTTCTGCTTTACAGATGTTCCATAAAGAACATTTCACTTTGTCTAACAATTTATTTTGCACTTTGCTCTGGTTTGGTTTATTTAACAATCTCTAAGCTTTAGAATTTCTTAAATTCTATTTTTAAAAAAATTTGTTCTTTGATACTTGGTAAAACTAGGCTTAATTTTCAGTTCAATAAAATTTTGTGTCTGTTTTTTTATTTGCTGCTTTAACAGGGTAAACCAGTTTGAGCTATAGGAACTCATTAAAGTCTTCCGACAGATATAGTTAAGTGAAATCCACTTGAGTAGAAGATTCCTAAATGGGACTGTTGGGATACTGGATGTAATCAAAACTTTTTGAAATCAGTGGGAACTGGAAGCATTTTGCAATTGGGATATTTATGTTCATAGGAGGCAAATTAAAATAAACATTTATGTCAGTGTTTAGGCTTTACAGAGACAAAAGTAAAATTTTTATGACCATAATATTGAGATGATCTGTGTGCCTCATAAGATAATGACAATCTGGGACCCTTGCAGGATTATACACGAGTGCATTCATCAGAAGATTCAGGGCTTAGATCTTCTCTTAGATGCTGTGACTTGTGAAATTTAACAATACAAGTGTTCTTCTTACCATCGTGAGTAGAATGAGCAACCAGTTAAATCCTGAGGGCAGGTTACACCAAATCCATGCAAACGAAAACGAATTATCTTTATACAAGTGATGCTCAAGCTTTTCTTTAAAATGTCAGCATTTATTTTTAGGAGATTAAAGACAATAATGAAGAATATATTTGCGTCCCCCTCCAATCTGGCTTGGTCTTCATGTCTCTGTGTAGATATTTCCAACACTTTAGTAAGTATGGTGTTTGAATTGGCAGTATTCTACTGAAACTATTTAAAGTTTCATAAAACTGTTTCCTTTCATTTTCTAGGCCTCAGTTTAAGTGTGAGATACCAGAGAGCTCAAATGCTAGCCATAGTAAATAGTACTTTTTTCTCTCAACCAGTTAATGAACTTCTAATTCATATGTAGATCAACACTATATATATTTTAAAAGTAAGGTAATCAAATACCAGAAAATTAGTGTTGAATATATGTTTGGGCATATCCTCTTCTACTACATTTGACTGGCTTCAGAACCAGCTGGATGTTCTACACCAAAACAAAAACTACAGTCTGCTGACTACATGATTTGACCAAACTGGTCTAATCTATCATGTTATATTTTTTGGCAGATTGAGTATTGTCTCTTTTGCAATTCTGTTTTATTTCCTTCTGTTTTCCTCTCTAACTTCCCTGCAATGGGCCTTTCCATACCTATTGGAATTGTCTAAGTTTTAGGCATTCCCTTTCTTTGCTAGTGGATATTTGATATATTTGTGCTATTCAACAGAAGAACGTCCACATCCTCCTGCATACTTAGGCCAGACTCCGCATATGAAACTGGTTAGTATCTGTCCTATATCTGCAGCACTCAATGAATCCAGTGAGAAGGGGGCAATCATTATGGCAAGACTGTGCTCCAGATACAGTATATCAGTATCTTTAAGTGAGCTCCTCCTCTGCATTTTCTGTATGCGCTGTCTTCATAGTAACAGCGCTCCTGCTTTATCTCTAAGTGCTTATGGCTGTGGTGGCTTATCTTTATGGCGGGTCTGTGAACTCCTCAAATTCCTCTCAACAGCCTCTCGCACAAAACCCATGACCATGAGCTCCCCTCCTCGGCTGCCGGGGAGAGCGCAGTGCGGCTACCACCATGGCAGGGGACAGGTTGACACAGGAAATTCTTTCCTAAGGGGGAGTTCGGAATGCGACGGGACGCTCGAAGCGGGCAGGGTGGAGAAGCGCGGAGAAGCGCGGAGCGCCGCCCTGCTCCCGCCCCTGCTGCGTCCGTCCCGTCCTGTCCCCGCCGGGCCCGAGCCCGACCCCGCCCGGCCGCCGGCTCGCCCCTCCTTCGCGGCGCTCGCTGCCGCGCACGGGACTCGAAAGATGGAGGACTATGGGCGATTCTTGGCGCTGCTGGCCTCCACGCTGCTGGTCGGCTTCGTGTCGGTCATCCTCTCTCTCGTCTGGGTCTTCCACTACCGCGAGGGGCTGAGCTGGGACGGCAGCCCAGGGGAATTCAACTGGCACCCCGTCCTCATCATCACGGGCTTCGTCTTCATCCAGGGCATCGGTGCGTCGGAGGCGCGGGTCGGCGCGGAGCTGCAGGGGAGCCGGGGCTGCCTGGGGCCGGGGCGGCGGGGCCGGGGCGCGGGAAGCTCCGGGCGGATCCGCCGGGGCGGCCCGCGGCCGGTAGAGGGTGACAGCGGGAGCGCAGCAGTCGGTCCGCGGTTTGGGGAAGCCAGCACTCCCGGAGAAGGGACAAAGAGTCCCTTGTAATAAGCCAAAATTGCTACATATGGGGTTTGGGTTGTTTTGGGGTTTTTTTCTGCAAGCACTTGTTTATCCTGGCCCGGGGATTGCCGCTTTGAGTAGCGCTTGCGAGGTGTGTTTTTCCTAGGCAGCTGGAATTTATGCAAGTTGAAAATCGAAATGCCAGAAATGNGAGGACTATGGGCGATTCGTGGCGCTGCTGGCCTCCACGCTGCTGGTCGGCTTCGTGTCGGTCATCCTCTCTCTCGTCTGGGTCTTCCACTACCGCGAGGGGCTGAGCTGGGACGGCAGCCCAGGGGAATTCAACTGGCACCCCGTCCTCATCATCACGGGCTTCGTCTTCATCCAGGGCATCGGTGCGTCGGAGGCGCGGGTCGGCGCGGAGCTGCAGGGGAGCCGGGGCTGCCTGGGGCCGGGGCGGCGGGGCCGGGGCGCGGGAAGCTCCGGGCGGATCCGCCGGGGCGGCCCGCGGCCGGTAGAGGG